>JAQGCC010003703.1:0-14743 GCA_034698905.1 Xestoiulus laeticollis
AACAGCCCACTAGAGGCAGAAACATCCTCGAACTGCTAATTACAAATTGTCCAGAATCATTCTCAGATGTTTGCACTCGCCAAGGCATTGGTGATCCTGACCATTTGATTGTTGCCAAGCTTGATTTTAAACCTCAAAAAATTGTCATACCTAGGAAAACGTTCTACCGGTTTCACAAAGCTGATTGGGACAGTCTTAGGGATTATGTTGCTACTAACATGTTTATTGTTTTGGAGGATATCGCTGAAAGAAGTGTTAGTTAAAACTGAGAACTGTTTAAAAATATTATATATAAGGAAATCTCAAAATTTGTTCCTTCAAAATTATGCCACAGTCGCTCTGAACCAGTCTGGTATAACACAGAAATTCGATGCACATTGCGTAAACGAAGGCTGGCTAGAAATAACTTACGAAGCAGTAAGAGTGCTGATGTACGTTAAACTCAAGTTTAAATCATTAAGGCAAAAATTTAAAAATTTACTTTTTAATACTTATTCTCAGTTTAAATAAGTTAGATTGGGTGAGTCTTTGAAAAAAAATCCTTAATTTTTTTGGAAAACTGTTAACTCGTTAAGAAAGGGACCTAATTCTATTTCTACCTTGGTTGGTGAGGAAGGAAAATTTACTTCCAATAGCACTGAAATGGCAAACATGTTAAACTCCTAATTTCAGGGAGTTTTTGTCAAAGAAAATACGATATTACCAAATTTTGAAATGGTTACTAAGTCTATAATGGAAGATGTGCATGTGTCTGGTGAGGGTGTTATGAAACTTCTTGAATCATTATCTCTGCAAAAATCTGTGGGTCCTGATAACATTTTGCAAAGGGAATTAAAAGAGTTGGCACCTGTGATTGGTCCATTTCTGACAAAATTATTTCAGCAATCCATTGACTCTGGTGATCATGATTGGAAGTCAGCGAACATTTGCCCAATTTTTAAATCCGGATGTTCCAAGAATCCAAGCAACTATCGACCCATGTCCCTCAACTCCATCATTGTTAAACTATTGGAACATATAATTTATTCAAAAGTCATTGCTCAATTTAACCATCATCAGTTAATCAGCGACAATAACATGGGTTCAGAAAGGGGCGTTCTTTTTTTATCCAAGATATCCATAGTTCATTGAACAATGGAAAGGAAGTGGATGATATATTTTTGGACTTTGCTAAGGCGTTTGATACCGTCCCTCAACAACACTTATTACTAAAACTTGTATATCCGGCCAACGAGTATATCTGGCCAACGAAGCTACATGAGAGCCGACGAGTAACCTTTCACAGTGTCCTTAACTGTTAAGAGAATTCCACAGACGTGAGGGTGGTACATCTAGGCATTGATATCGATACCGAACAGGGACGGTTCTGGTTTTCATCATGGGAGTGTGTAAGGAATTCCCCGCCTAGCACGACCTTTTGACCTTTCAGATGTTACTGTTACGTGTAACAATGCCACAAGGACAAGGTTGCACAAGTTTGCCAACAGAGGGCGCTAGGGCAAGGAAGGAGAATTCTAGAAGAGGAAGAAGATAATCAGAAGGCTGTGAGAGGAGCTAAGAGAAACATGCATGTAAAAAAGGTCAAGTTCAAGAAAAGACAAATGATATACCTCAACAAAAGCAAGAGAGACGCCATTGCTTGAGAAAACAGTAGGAAAAGACTTACAGATAGAAAGAGTGTCCTGATGAATTCTTCAAGAGTGCAACAAGATTTTTACAACAAGGAAGAGTCAATTAAGGAAAAGACTTCAAATGAAATGCAGATTTTTGTGAAAACAAAGGACTTTAGTTTTGTTTTGTGCGCTTGTAGCTAAAATGGATGAAGGACATTCATTGAAACTTTAAAGATCAATACCTGTGGATACAGATATGATTATTTTCGATTTTGTTTTTGTGCATGTTAAGGGTGTGCGAACCGGGGCCAATATTTTTTCAGAAACAACAACAACTGCGCCCGAAATTCAAGATGGCCACCGAGACTGTAACCAGTATAGTTGCATGAAGTTAAAGACGCCGCATATTGTTTGTTTTTGAGATTTGCGTTTGACGCTCGAGTGTAGCGATCTAGCTGCTGACCGCAAATAAAATTCTATTCAAACCGAACTTACTGTCTTACAACATTAGAGACAGAGATATTTCACTGCTCCGACTGAGGAAATGACCTACAAGATTTTGGACTTTTTATTTTGTAGCAGAGCATGGTTGGTTTGCTAACCTGGAAGTTTTTTTTATACCATGCCAAGTTTTTTTGGGCTATATTTGTGAGCCGGAAATTTTTGCAAACGGAATGTTGTAAATGATAACGCGCCTGGTCGAGGAACTTTTTCGCGAACGGATTTGTGATAGAATAGTGCGGGTAAGACATAAGACTTTGATTGACCGTTTGATAACGTGAACCATGGAGAACGCTGATAGAAGGGAAGGGATGCGGATGCAGCAAGAGCTGAGTACACAGTTAGCTCGAGTGGTACTCAACCAACCAGTAACTACAGGAATACCAAACGCTGGACTTTATCCAACCTTATGGGTTACCTTATGGGAGCACGAAGACCAAGGTCAAGTCATGGATCAAAGCGATGCATGAAATGGCCACCTTTCGGAATGAGACGACGCGTGCAGAAACAGTGGTCGCTTTGATGAAAGGAGATGCTCTTGAGTGGTACACCGCTCACACCGAAGTGCATGGACCATTCCCGAGTTGGGAGGTTTTTCGAATGCCAGATCTCTCTAGCGTTTGGTGTTAGAGAATCGAAGCATATGCAGCCAGAGTACGACTAAAGAGGTTATGCCATACGGATAGTATTGACAAGTACATACGTGAATTTCAACGTGAGTTATGTGAAGTGCCGAAAATGTACGTCGATGACAAGATCTTTTACTTTGTTAAAGAAACGAAACCGGAACTGAAACGGAAGTTACTTTTCCGAAAACCGCCGAACTTGCTGGCAGCATTCCAGATAGCACGAGATTTTGAATCTGCTCCTGCACCAGTGACATTAAGAAGAGAAAACCGACAGACAACCCGTCGATCACCTGATCGTAGACATACTTCGAGATGCCGAAGCCCGCTTCCAAGGCGTAATGAGCACCCAAAGTGGGGAATTAATTAAGACAGTAATGTAAAAGTGGCTATCACCTATTATACAGTTATGGGTTTACTAAAGGCTTTAGCTTGCCATAAGGGATGCCCATAGGGAGAGAACTTTTTGCCCAAGTTATGAATAAGCTGTGACGTCAGAGGAGCTGAGGGGGCGTAGAAATTGAAATTGCCAAAAAAGATGCGAACATCCGTGGGAGTCGGCTAAGAGCAGAGAAAGATGAGGATGCGATGACATCATCCTAAACTTCCATCCCAAAAAGAAGATGGCGCCTGAGAGGATATACCTTTTCAGGTATGCAGGGTGAGCCAGAGGCCATCCCCTAATACTGACAACATGGAAGAAAGAAATGGCATACCAGGAGTACCTGGATGACACCTAAAAAAGGTGATGAAAAGAGGATCAAAAGAGAGGAGGGGAAGTTGGACAAACCCCTCAGCCCACTCCAGATGCATTCGTAAACAAAAAAGCTGCAAGAAGGGAAAAATGAGTCACCTCAGTTGCTCCCTCAGACAGCAGGGGAAATAAAGAAAAGACCAAATTTGGTCCGAGGAAAAGGATAGGGGAGGGACCCCTAAACCCAGCGTAAGCCATGAAACAGAAAATGAATTTGAGTTGAGATAAAGTAGCAGTTGGAGATGGTAGCAGTTGAGAAGACGTAGCAGTTGGAGATGGTAGCAGTTGAGAAGACGTAGCAGTTGGAGATGGTAGTTGGAGATGGTAGCAGTTGGAGATGGTAGCCGTTGAAGTTACTAGCAGTTGGAGTTGGAGTTGGAAGTCGTAGGCCGAGGAAAAACCTATCATGGCAAATCAGGATTTACACAGGTGCCAAAGGAAATGAGATTGTAAAAGCTAATACTGCTCATGGTAGGACACTTATATTGCATTTGGGGTCTTTCTTTTGGAGGGGAACAGCTTAATTAGGATTGTAAGGGGTGATGATTTCAAAGTATAGGCCCGTGACTCATGTGATTTGGAAATAAATCTTCTTACCCTAGCTGGAGAATTTGGTGGAATCCCTTACTAAGGTGAAAATCTAGATACAGCGCAGAACTACCTGAAAGGGATGCTGACCCGAGGCGCTTCCGGGGAACAGCGCTACCACGAGCATCCCTAATGACCGAAGGAGATCAAAGTTTTGTTGACCAACAGGCCGCCCTTGGCAGGTAGGAGGTGCTAAGGCAAAAAAAGGCAAGATTACTAGCGAGATTACAGAGAAAGTTGAATGGACCCTCAACCGAGAAGGGGTTACCTGAGAAGTCGATCGAACCCTCCACCACGACGTGATTATGGAAGAGGTGGAAGATTATGGACGATATCGTGCGGATCATCACGCAATGCGAGAATGGAGTCGAAGCCGCAACACAAGACGATCAGAGAACCCTACGCTAATAGAAGTTGACGATCACTTTTAACCAGAACAGCAGGAGATACGCAACTGTTACAGTTGCGGTCGTAGAGGACACTTGGCCAAAACCTGTCGACAAGGACGACGAAAGTACAGAGGCAGATACACTGCACCCAAGGAGTCAGACAGACGTGATAAACCAGAAAGAAGGACATCACAGAAAGAGTATAACGATCGACGACCAACTTCAGCTTCATCACTCGTAGTGCAACATGAACTGATCACGATAAAGGTGAGAATTAAGCAGACCGAGATCCGAGTGCTAGTGGACTGTGGATGTAGCACATCCTTCATTAGTGCTCGACTGGCCGAGACACTTTGTCTACAAATTAAGACGAAACCGTAAAAGGCAGACAAGAAGGTTATTCTACCCAACAATCAAAAGATAAGATCGGAGAAAGTTGCGAAGTTAGTAACAGTGACGAATAAGATTTCAAGTTTTTGAAGATTGACCAGTATGACGCAATACTTGAAATCAACTGGTTGAAAGCCTAAAAACCCAGGATTGATTTGGAGAGTAGAACGCTCAGTGTTAAGCATCAAGCGAGATAGAGAGTTCTACCTTTGTGCAAGCAGAAGAAAGGAGTTGAAAGCAACTATGTCCTAAATTTTATGGAGTTCTGCAACGAAGTTAAGAAGGATGAATATGCCTGCGTTTACGAGATAAATACAACGTGGAAGCCTAATCATGATGTGAACCGAGACGAAGCAACGTATGACCAGTTGGAGCAGTTAATCGAGAAACAAGAAGACAACGAGCTACGGAACCTGTTATGGAAACGACGGAAGGGGTTCCCAGACAAGTTACCGAACCAGTCACCACTGAGAGAGAGAGAGCGCAACATCAGATTCGTTTAAAACCGCAAGCAGTGCTATGGGTTGGCCTGCTTTATCGAATGACTGCTGAAAAATAGACCGAATTGAGAAAACAACTAGACCAGCTGTTGAGAGGAGGCCTCATCAGATCTTTAAGTTCGCCCTACGCTTCACCTGTTCTTTTTGTGGCCTAAAAAGACGGAGGATTCAGATTGTGCGTGGAGTACCGCCAGTTGAATAAATATACGGAACCAGAATCACATCCACTACCGCTTATTAAAGACCTAGTTGACCAGTAGCTGAAGCCTCATACTTCACACAAATAGATATGAGAAGCGGATATTGGCAAGTGGCAATGATATCCGAGGACATGCCCAAGACAGCTTTTCGAACGCCTAAAGGCTTATATGAATTTCGAGTAATGCCTTTTAGACTCATCAATGCAGGAGCCACGTTTTCAAGGATATAACACCACACTTTTCCTGTGGTTAGGAAAATGTGTCGACGTGAATATTGACAACATACATGTCTATAGTCAAACCCGAGAACAACATCTACGAGACCTGGAGGAGATACTAGCAGCGATGGAACGAGAACCTTATTTTGCGAATACGGAGAAGTGCGAATTTTTAAAAGCCAACATCAAGTACCTAGGATACCGTACAAGATGTGAGATCGTTTCATGGAGTTTGCAATTTCTACAGACAGTTTATTAAGAGTTTTGCTACGAATATAGCCCCATTGTTGGAAATGATTAAGAAGAATACAGTTTTTGCATGGGATGCAAGAAAGGAAAAAGCGTGTTATATGTGCCGAGGAAGAACAACAAACTCGCTATACACGTTGATGCATCAGATATAGCATTAAATGCTGTGCTATCAGCGACAGACTCAGATGGGATACAATCAAGGCCGTGTGCAAACGCGTCACTAACCTTACATTTAGCTGAACGGAAGTATATCACTTACCATAAACAATTGTTAGCATTGACTACGCTTTGAAGATATGGAGAGCTTACTTGATAAGGAAGCCGGTTTACGGCATACACGGACAATGCCAGCGTGTCACACCTAAGCTAACAGGAAACGTTGACACCCGCTCAGATCAGACAAGTGGAACGTATACAAGGATATCCGATGACGCTGAAGCATATCAAAGGCACACACAACGTAGTTGCTGATGCCCTGTCGCGAAGACAGAACGCGATACGATTATGCCAAATTGGTGTAGACGATTCGAAATTTAAGGTCGAGAATCGAGAAGTACAACATGCTGACACGATCTGGAGAACATACTTCAACGAGGCTACTGACACCAACCTTGACGAGTCATTCATAGTGGAGGACAATTTGCTATGGAAAAAATATCGTGATTCCTCGACGAGCGACATTAAGAAGGAAGCTTTTGGAAGAATGGCACACGACACCACTAGGCGGACAATTAGGAGAAATAAAGTTTATCCAGAGTATCCGAGCCATATGCTATTGGCCAGGACTTAACGCAGAGGCTAAAGCTTTAGTGCAGAACTGCGCCATATGTACAAGAGCAAAAGCATCACACCAGAGACAATTGGGTCTAAGTTAAGCAACGGAAATACCTGGAGAACCATTTAAGATGATATTCTTAGATTACGTGACTGGTTTACCGAAGACACAACGATGATCGGACTCTATGCTTTTGATAGTTGACAAGCTTACAAAATGGCTGACGGTAATACCGACAACTACGCAGGTTGCAGCAAGTGAAACCGCAAAGATGCTATACGAGCAAGTTGTACGATAGCCGATGGTAGCCGTTGGAGTTGGTTGCAGTTGGAGTTGGAAGTTTCCGGCCGAGGAAAAACCTATCGAGACAAATCAGGATATACATAGGTGCCACAGGAAGGGAGATTGGAAGCTAATACTGGTCATGGTAGGACATTTATATTGCATTTGGGGTCTTTCTTTTGGAGGAGCACAGCTTAATTAAGAGTGTAAGGGGGGATGATTGGGAAGTATATGCCCGTGATTCATGTGATTTGGAAATAAATCCTTTTACCCTACCTGGAGAATTTGGTGGAATCCCTTACTAAGGTGAAAAATCCAGATACAGCGCATAACTACCTGAAAGGGATGCTGACCCGTGGCGCTTCTGGGGGAACAGCGCTACTACGAGCATCCCTAACGACCAAAGGAGATCAAAGTTTTGTTGACCAAGGATGCGCCCTTTGAGGTAGGAGGTGCGGAGGCAACACCTGTTACACTACAACTAAGGTTCCCTACTCACTGGAGATCATCGAACCTTGTCCGTGTCCAAGATGTGAAACCAACTTTGCCAGAAGTACAAGAAGCTGCCAAAACGATTCGTCCAGGACCATTGGACCCTAGCGTGGATCCATCCACGTGTGCTGTCGAAGCTATTCTAGACTCACGCCTTAATGGATGTCAACGACAATACCTTGTAAAATGAAGAGTATATCCGGCCAACGAAGCTACTTGAGAGCCGACGAGTAACCTTTCACAGTGTCCTTAACTGTTGAGAGAATTCCACAGACGTGAGGGTGGAACATCTAGGCATTGATATTGATACCGAACAGTGACGGTGCTGGTTTTCATCAGGGGAGTGTGTAAGGAATTCACCGCCTAGCACGACTTTTTGACCTTTCAGATGATACTGTTACGTGTAACAATGCCACAAGGACAAGGTTGCACAAGTTTGCCAACTGAGGGCGCTAGAGGAAGGGAGGAGAATTCTAGGAGAGGAAGGAGATAGTCAGAAGGCTGTGTGAGGAGCTAAGGGAAACATGCATGTGAAAAAGGTCAAGTTCAAGAAAAGACAAAAGAGATACCTCAACAAAAGCAAGACAGACGCCATTATTTGAGAGTACAGTAGGAAAAGATTTAAAGATAAAAAGAGAGCCCAGATGAATTCTTCAAGAGTGCAACAAGATTTTTACAACAAAGAAGAGTCAAGGAAAAGTCTTTAAACGGAATGCAGAATTTTGTGAGAACAAAGGACTTTAGTTTTTTTTTGTGCGCTTGTAATTAAAATGGATGAAGGACATTCATTGAACCTTTAAAGATCAATACCTGTGGATACAGATAAGTTTATTTTCGATTTTGTTCAAACCATGCCCCTATTTTTTAAGCAACAACAAGGACCGTGCCAACAAAGACGCCGCGTACCGTTTGTTTTTGAGAATTGCGATTGACACTCGAGTGTAGCGATTTAGCTGCTGACTGCAAATAAAATTCGGTACTTGTTTGTTAATTCACCGCCACGCTAGGGATATCATAGGAGACGCCGGCCTGCGGCGCTGCCTAACCCAAACTAACCTATCCGTGCCAAATGTTTTGTACCGAATAGGATAGAATAGGTTAGTTTGGATTTGGGGCGGGGTATAGCTTATCTGGTATGAAACGCCAAAACAGACATATGCGTGGCGTAAATTCACAAACAAGAACCTAAAATTCTATTCAACCGAACTTACTGTCTTACGAAACTTAATTCTTATGGCATTAACTCAAATATTATTAATTGGATATCTGCATTTCTAACTAGAAGAAAACAAAGGGTCGTAATTAATAGAGGTGAGTCTAACTGGTAGCTGTAACCTCTGGTTTACCATAGGATAGCGTCCTGGGACCCTTCCTCTTTCATAAACGACCTTCCAAAATCACTTTCTAGTAATTCTAAACTTTTTGCAGATGATTCCAATTTGTATGACGAAGTTGAAGAATTCATAGGTCTATCGGTTAAATTGCAAGGAGATCTGGTCATTTTGGCTTTCTGGTGTGATAAATGGCAATTAAAGTTAATAAAGGACAAATGTTTCGTGATGCGCTTTTCTCGTAAACGAAAGACATGCCCACCTAAGTATGTTTTGGATAGTGTCTAACTTGCCTTAGTAAAGAGTACCAAGTATCTGGGCATTAACATTGCTGATAATCTATCTTGGATTACGAACCAATGCCTGAGATTTGTTTAACGTGTATTTCGTGAATGTTCGGAAAATATATAGGAGACTGGCTACACGACTCTGGTTCGGCTTATGCTGGAGTATTGTGCTCCTGTCTGGAATCCTCACAGGATAACTATTATTCAGGATATGAAAATGGTCTAACGTAGGGCAGACTGATTTGTTAAGGACAGTTATCAGCATAAGGAGAGTGTAATGGAAATGCTTCACTCTCTAAATTGGGACTCGTTGAGGTCCAGACGCGAAAGCTTATCTATGGGCTTGTTTAAACGTTTTAATCTCCTCGATAATTCTCATCTTGTTTTAAATATTTTCATGCCTAATAAATTTTTAAGAAGTAGACATAATCATTCTAAAACATTGACGTAGCTTCATGCAAAAACGGATGCAAACTATTAATCCTTCTTTTTGCATGCGATTAGACAATGGAATAATCTTCCTAGTGATAGCATTAACTCATGTCAAATTCAATTTAACACTGATGATGGGTTAGTCGCTACTGACCTAGGAGAATTGTCCTGAAAATGGGTCTGATCCCCTCTACCAAATGGCATTTGTTTGCTGACTGTAGGGTACTGAGTTGAATTGAATTGAACCGGCTCGAAAGTTGGGGATTTCGCGTCTCCATACAAGATGGGGTTTTTGTCGCTTACACGAAGAAGAAGACTTCGCTGAGCCTCAAAGCTATGCAGCGATGAAGGCTATATAATCCTTAACGGTCACCAGCCTAGTCATCCACGAGGCCCTCAACCCACGGTTGGAGGAAGACACATTGCGGTGGGCGCGATGATTACCGCTTCCTCGGCAGAAGACACACCGAGCACTTCGGGAAGTGTCTTGAAAGATGAGAACGACTGCGTGCCGAGAAGAGCGGGGTAATATTACGGGTCCGGGAAGGTCCTACGGGACGGGTCCGGGAAGGTCCTTCGGGACAACACCTGACACCTGCCATTTCAACACGGCCAGAGTTGTGCAAATGGCCCGATTGAAATGTGCTCTGAGGTTGAACGCAACCAACCTCGGGAGAGTTCACCAGTGCGACACCTGTAATCTCGGCAAGATTACACAGGCACTGTGCCCTGCTACGCTAAAAATCGAGATAAAGGAGCCTCTCGAGCTTATACACATGGACGTGTCTGGACCGTCTCGGGAAAAGACCGTCGCCGGGAATCGATACTTGCTGGAAGTCATCGACGACTACAGGAGGTTTGGATTCACCATACCAATGAAGATCAAGAATCAGGTCTTCGAAAAATTTTCCGAGCTGGCCAGGATCGGAAAACCCTTGCGGAGCATCAGAACCGACAACGGTCTAGAGTTCTGTAATCAGTGGATGGAAGAGTTCCTGTCGTCGAAGGAAGTACGTCATCAAAGAACAAACGTGCACACCTCTCAGATGAACAGGGTGGCCAAGAAGTTCAACCGAACCATCATCGAGGCCGCCCGCACCAACAACCAACATCACCAAAGCCAAGCTCCCCGAACATATCTGGGCAGAGATCATATTCAAGGCCAACTATGTGCGAAACCGTTTCATACATGCCAAACTGGACGGCCAGACTCCAGCACATCGGTATCTCGGGCAGGTACCTACCGTTGCCCACCTCAGGGCCCTGGAGTCGAAATGCTTTGTCCCAGCTTTGACCCAGTAGCATTGACCCAGTAGCTTTGACCCAGTAGCACAGGCATGTCACCGCGCACTGGAAGGAAGCTGAGAGAAGCCGTCTCTTCGTAACCTACCAGGATAAGGCTGGGAACGTCCTCCACGACAAAGAGGGTGCCGGGCAGTGGTACGAAGACAGAGGAAAGGTCTATCACGAGGATTATTTGGACTAAAACTTAGCCAGCCGAGTTCCCATCACAACGGACCCTTCATGGGTGTCCTCCAACACACGCTTAAAGGGTCGGCTGGGCTTGGAGCCTGACCCAAGTGAATCCACCGTGGTGGACCCTCGCAGCTATAAGGAGGCGATGGATTCCAAAGATCGGGAAGATTGTGAGAGAGCCATGGCGGACAGTGAGGTACACGAGGAGGTGCTTTAGCCCCACGGGTCTAATGCTCTAGGCAGCCAATATGTGTTTAAGCGCAAGAAAGACGCCGCCGGCCGGGTGATACGGCACTAAGCTTGGCTCGTGGTGCAGGGGTATCGCCAAGTCCAGGGCATTGACTACGACGAGGTGTTCTTGCTGGTATTCAACTTTGTCTTGATCAGGCTTTTCAAGGCTTTTGAGTGGTGACTCAAGAAGTCTTTATATGTCTTTACCAGAGCAGGTGGCAGTGGTACCGCAAGCTCTCGGCCGAGCTCAAGAAGCTCGGCATCACGAAGATGGACGGTTTCTTGTCCATCTTCCACAAGGGCGAGGAAGCCGTTTTTCTCGTCTACGTGGTCGACATCGTCATTTTTGCGCATGACCGGGAAACCCTAGCAAAATTCGTTCTTCAGTTGGGCGGCATATTCGAGATGTCAAACCACAGCCCCATCAAGTTAGGGGTGAACTTCGACCGCCGAAGTGGTCGAAAACTGATTTGTCAACGAGATTTCATCAAAAATCTCGCGACTAAGTACAGCATCTCGCCCAACAGCGTCATCAAGGTACCCATGCACTTATGGGCCACTGTTTGCCAAGTTAAGGACGACTCTGAAAGGGAAGCGGACTTCCCTTACCGGCAGCTGATAGGCAGCTTGCTGTTTTTGGTGAGCAGGACGAGACCAGACATACTGTTTCCGACCATCCTGCTCACACAATTTAACAGCAAGCACTCTCACGCCCACGTAAAAATGCTACTTCAAGTCCTGCAGTATTGCGTAAATACTTCTGAACTAGAAATCAACTTGTCAGGGGCAAGTTCTGACGCCATACACGTTTACACCGACGCCTTATGGGCCTCCGACCGAAACGACCGAAAAAGCTTCGGAGGTTTTGTAGCCTACCTGGGTGGAGTACCTATCAGCTGGGGCTGCAAAAAGCAGTCGGTGGTGGCCCTGAGCTCCATGGAGTCGGAGTTCATGGGCATCGTGTTTTGCTTGAAAGAGGTGCATTGGCTTGCGGGTTTCTTCCGTGTTTCGGTCCGGTGACCGACACCAACAATGTGCCTGCCGTGTTTTTGGACTCCCTTGCTGCCATCCACTTCTCCAGGAACGAAGTGGAGACATCGATAACGAAACACATAGATATTAAGTACCACTTCGTTAAGGATTGGCTGACAAAGGGTACTTTCAGCTGAAGAGCGTCCCAGGAACCAGCAACATTGTGAACATGTTCACCAAGCCACAATCAGCACCCCGGTTGTCGGGGTTCAACGCGGGCCTCTTAGCCTGACTGCTTCTCATGCTCGACCGAGGGGGAGTGTTAAAAATGCTCTCGCCTCTAGTGCGGTCGAGCATGAGGGACACAATATGGACGTGGTTGCCCGTCTTAGCAGGCACCTACACTCGCGGCAAGGGCCGCCGGGCTTACTAACGAAGCCGCGGGCCTTGCCCTGAAGAAATCGGGACACACTCGGCCGACCCTACATCGAGAGTGTGCGAGGAAAATTGGGTCACAAACAACCCTGCTGGAAGCGGGACACACAGGAGTGCCAGGGAGGCGCACTTCCGACCACTAAGGGAGCTGGGATCCAAAAACCAAAGGGTCCCCAAATATAAGGGGCCGAATGCCTTTTTTTCCATCTCTGACCTCTTGATTTTGCTTGAGACAAGTAGTTGATTCATGCTTGACCTCAACACTACTTGGTTGCAAGTACTTTAAACTCTCATTCTTTGGGTTCTCTGACCCTAATGTTAAAAGGCCCTGAATAAAGATTAGGTCCTTACCAAAAGGTTTGGTTCAGTTTGCTTGCTTTGGTCAAATTTGGAGCAAATTAATACTCCAAATTAGTCCTACTAGGCTCACGCGTCTTTCAGGACAGAGTTGGACTCTGTCACTACGGATCCACGTTTGACTTCACGCAATAGGACTACGGGCTCATAGAAAAAGTAAGTCCGTCTTAAATTAATAAATTTTATGGGAAATGCATTTTCAAATGCATTTACGCATGCATTTTCGAGCATATACATTTATACAAAGTGCAATCTACTATGGTCATGAATTTTCCAACTCGCTGGCCTACTTCTTCGAACAGAATTTTGGAGGTCATGGGATCGAATCCAGGTAAGATTTGAAAATTTTACACATTTAAATTCGTTTAGTTGTAGATCTTATATGTATATTGACAATTGGGGCTGTTATTTTAAAAATTACAAATTTTTTTCATTAGGCTTAGGAATGCATTTTGGAATATATTCTGGAATGCATTTAAATAATGCTTATTTTTAGCATATGTGTTGATTTACATGTGTTTATTAAAAAAAAATATCAATAGAATAACGTTAAATATGATAATTATCATAACATGATAATTGCGCTGTTGGGCAGACATTGGAATGCCAACGAGTCATACGTTGGTACTTCATTGGCAAACAATGTTGGTCCAACGTTGAAATGTCTTCCGGCCCAACATCTTAATCACCAATTGGGCAAATGTCAATCTTGCATTGGCTGAAATAATTTTGCCGTACTTTTTTTGTATTTAAATTCTGGAAAAATTATTAAAAGAATTATTTCAGTCGACTCGCCTCTACTGGGATCTGTGTACATGCCCTTATGATTTTTAATCATTTTTTGATTCGAAAAAAACATCCTACCCTAGTGATCAGTTTTAAACCTACAACCTTTTCAGTATAGTCCCTAACACCCTAATAACCACTGAGCTATGGAAGCGACCTCCATAGGGTCTGCTAAATGTTGTAGAGGAGGGAAATTTTTTTTATTATAAAAGTGTAAATCGAATTTTCTGAGTAAGTTTTCAGCAATTTTCTGAAGAAAAAAAACGACCATTTGTTCTACACAAAACATGTAATGGTGCGTCCACACTCCCATCGAGCGACCACAATTACGATGTGTGGACGGTATGTTCGCCCAAATCATTCGCGAACCTATTCAAAATACATAGGGTGTGGATGATAAATCATGAATTCGGCTAATACGGCGATTAGCCCGAGTCTACGATCAATCGCTGATTATTCCGAAAATCGTCCCGGCACACGGAGACAAAAGCGTCACCTATCCTTATGGCGCCACCTATGTGCAGGTGCGGAAAACAATAACCGTCTGCTAGGTTTGGCAACGCACAGACAACTGGGGTATAACTTCCACAAGGAACATTCTGGGCTTAGACCAGGTCTTCTCCCAGAAAGATACTCCTTGCCTAACGAAGGTGAAGACACGCCTACTGTACTGGTGGCGCCTCCGGGCTGCTACCACAACACCAGAATAGGAACAGCCATGGATAAAAACTGAGCCGCACAAGAGCGCCTATTGGCTTGTTTAGGAGCCCTCCGTTACACCTTATTCTCACCTACCTTGATGTGCGTCTTCTAACGTGGATCAGGTCAAACTTCCGAGTGTTAATTCCCACCTCCG
>JAQGCC010003704.1:0-14741 GCA_034698905.1 Xestoiulus laeticollis
TTTCCCATGTCGGGTCTCCAGCGCAATACGGCTGCTGTATTGCGCCCTTCACTCGCGCAGCTAGGAAAATGGGGCTTAATTGAAAATTGCAACATTTACTATAAAGCATGACATGTATAATTCTGACATGCAGATTATACCTTTCACATTTAGAAGGGTCAAATCTATCTATATTACAGTACATATACTATTTACTTGTAAATACAACACATGCCAGTAGTGTTTTTCAATATATAAGCTTAAATTATAACGCCATTAATGCAATGCTACATGTATTTTGTAAGCCACAAAATTACACCTGACATTATCTAGTTCTATTCGTGTTATATAATAATGGTAAATTTGTAAATACGCAGGTAAAAAAACAAAACGAGAGAATGTTATACATGTAGTTCCATTATTATTATTATTTCTATACAAATCTAATCAATGATTATTTGATCTTATAAATGTGTGATTTTGCATAAAACATTCATCCCCCCACCCCCCATTATTCAAGTCTATATGGCCTTAAAATTAATAACAAGCTAAATTGTGTAGTTGATATTGACAAAACAGCCAAAAAAAAATTCTAAATGTCTAATGAAATACTAGCGTCGTCTAGTTTGAAGCCATCGTATGTCTTTGTCCATGGTTTCTTTTGAAAAGTAACTTTAGATACTTTATGTGAGTGATAATTCGTCCCCTCCTTTTAAACAAAAATATAAAACCGTGCAACCATGTAAAAAAAACGCAACATCAAACAAATAGTCGCATTTTGAACGTTCTTCAAACTGGATTTTTTTCCTCTCACTCCCACTTTTGGCTACTATAACGCACTTGTTTGCTCTTGCCGAGCATTTCAGGAATTGCGTGATGTACTTTTACGAAGATCTCTTAACCCATCACATAGCATAGCACAAGTTTACAACCTACATTGGAGAGTCATCTAAGTCAACAAAAAAAAAAAACTAACTCGCCGAGACCAACAAGGTAGAAATAATAAAAAAGAACAATAAAAAATACCTGCCACTAAGACAAATTTTGGATGTTTATCCGCACGGTGCGTTGCAAGCTGCTAAAAAGTAAAGCACTGAATCACTTTTAACGAACAATGGAATTCATGTGTAAATGTTGGGACTAAGTGTCCATGACAACAAAAAAAAGAAAGGTTTCTCCGCCCTTCTAATTCCAATATGTTCCTGTGATTGTAAGTAAGGATGAGCTGTTGCTTGAATGATAATCATACTCAAATAAAGCAGTTGGAATTATTCTTAGAATTCAAAAAAAACTGAGCCACTTACTAACCTCAAGAGCAAATACTGCAGTATAAATGAATCTCGTGTGATCAGGTCTACGAAAAACAAGCGTCTTTTGAACGGATAAATTAAACTGCAATGAACTTTATATAGAGGGATTTTCTTCATCAAATATATAATAATAGCCGGATTAAAGGACCTAAGTCCACTTTAAAAGTATCATAAACCTGACACTTCAGCTTAGGCTTAAATCACCTTAATGTTCCATCTTGTTTCAAAGAAGAACTCTATAATCACTATTGCAAGAATTACACTGTGCTACTCATCCTGTTTATTGCATGTGCACAGGACATGCACGTTCTGAAAAATACATAGCGTAAAATCGTATGCCATTTTTTTTAACTAACACACTTTCGTATATTCGAAAACAAATCAGAAACTCAGAAAAAAAATAGTACATGTAACTATATACTATATAGTCACTCGTACTACTGTATATGTTTTCCGATTAATTTCATGTGTTTGTACAAATCGTTTCAGAATACATGAAATACATGTATAAAGCTATATCTCAATGTTTTCTTTATAGTAGAAAACATGCCATTATTATAAGAGATGCCTTTTACATAGGTAGATTTACCACTCTTTAATTTCAGAAAAAAAAATATTCTAAAAGTTATAACATTCAGATTTCCACATTGCATGTATACATGTATACATTATTATAAGAGATGCATTTACACAGGTACATTTACTACTATTTAATTGCAGAAAAAAAATATTCTAAAAGTTATAACGTTCAGATATCCACATTAAATGTATACATGTATGTATAAAAGCATTCCCCAAAAGAATTAGGCCCAAGTCGGATTGTATGGGCTTATGCAATCTTGCGTGATATTCAAGTGCATTGCAGTCTCAGTAATCCGACACTTTTCTGGCATTTGTTCTCTGGTACCAACAAGCACTTCTGACGGCAGGGTAAGAAATTGAATTGAAGCATCACAGATTTTTTAAGTTTAACAATTTTAATACGCAATAGGTGAGCACAATCAAGAGTATACATGTATCGCAATTTGTTCTGCTAATCCGACGTTTTTGATAATTCGACCGAGCTTGGTCTCATATATGGTCATATACCTCCTATCAATAGCATAGAAGCAATTCTCGAATCACTCACGTTGTAAAAAAGTGCTTCGAACGCCAGCAATATCAAAAATATTATGTTCAATTCAATTCATTACCCTGCAGTCAGCATGTAATATGCCATGTGGCAGGGGGCAAGGTGACAGATTTTAAAGGGGTAGAATATACGGCAATTATGTAATATCGTAAAATCTGTAAAATCTGTAAAATATGTAAAATCGTAGTATTATTATAAAATCCCCTTAAGTGATCACATGGAAAACGAAATTAAATTCGGACATCCTCAATGTGGTTGTCACTTTAAAACCATCTTATTTTAGAATCTTGATTATTAATCGAAACAACAGATTTCGCAGTGCGTGCACTGTCGTTACAGACAATGGTCCAAAGATGCAGCGATATAGCAAAAATGAAAATACATGTAGGACCCGTCACCAGCGTCCCAAAAGGAATTGACATCCGTTTTGAAAACAAAAACAAACATCGCATTAAAATACAGCATACAGATACGGAGCAGGGCATGCATGGCCACCACGATCCTATAGCACGCAGATGCACCCAGCTTCCATCTTCAATCATTTGGATGCTCAAAAAAGCAGCCTAATTAAAATTAAATATACGGCACAATGCTTGCATTTAAATTATTTCATTTGCAAAATGCTTTTGTTTGGCGCAGGGGCATTGTTGGCACATTCCTGCTGCGCCATGTGCTGCCCAACACACGTAAGGAGCCGGCGGCTCTTGAGGGCAACACCTGCAAGAGATGCCAGTCGCCAAACACAGCGGGCACAGCTTGAGTTACCGACGTGGGTTATGGCTTTCTCGGAGCTATAAAATGTGCTGATCAAATCGTTTTGCATATTAAGCGAGAGAGAAAGAAAGAAGAAAAAAAAAAAAAAGCAGCTGCATCACTTTGGTCCATTTTTGAAAAGTTCGACAATCTGGACGGTGAACTCGTCCTATGCATTCCGAGCAAAAGTGGCCGGTTGGAGAAGCCATTAATAGCTTTTTTTTTAGAAAGGATCTTTCGCATAATAGGTCTGTTATAATGATTTTGATAAATTATGCAACGAATCATGAAGCCAGTTAACTAGCTGTATCTTCCCCCTGTTGCTAACCATTTCCAGACTGACATTTATAACAGCATTTTTATTGAATTTCATCGGATAGGCTCATTAAGGTGCAACATGGGGCAACAACTGAGTTAATGCACCTTGGCTGACTTCCTTAACTTCTTTGTAAGAATGTCTACAAATTCTCCGAGACCGTGTCGAAAAAATTGTATTCACTGGGTAATGTTGTGGCAGACTTTCGTACTAAAACTAAGGTCGTGGATGTGCAAAACAATGAAACAAAATTGGTTATGTTCAGCCTCAAATAAATCAAAACCTATTGTTAGGTCAATTACATCAACAACCCAACACTCAGCGTGTAATTAATGAAGTAAAGTTTTGGGGTGCTGTACTTTCTTGTGTCGGCACTTGACTATATTTTTCAACCAACGTGGATGGTATTATCATACTGGGTCATCTCAGTCAGATTTGCAGCTCACGCACCTTGTAACATTTCAGTACCTTATATACGTATATTGAAAATTTCAAATCACTTCTGACACTATTGAAATTAAATATAAAAAAATAATTTTCTGATAAATGTAGATATTGATCGCTTTAATAGACGACCCTTTACAAACTGTTGTCTCGCATGCAGACTTGACCTTATATGAATTGCAAAAAAAATGCTTTGTTATAATTGATAAAACTGCTAGAAACTTTGCATGTAAATTATAGAAGAAAAAAACAAATTTGCATCAACGAGAACTAATAATAATGTTCATTTAAAAACATTACACTAAAGATATTGTCAGCTATGATAATGCATATGTTACAGTATAGGACATGTCAAAATCTGTAAATTAGTCCCAATACAGTAGAACTTATCTTAAAGCATCCTGAGTAAAAGAATAACCTGCATGTCTAAAAGCATCCTGTGTAAAAGGATAGCCTGTCTATAGAAACATACTATGTGCCTGTCCGGACTTGTGAAGTATAGTATACCATGTATAAAAGAAGATATATATGAAAGCAAATCCTGTCTAAAAGTATATTTTTCCCCGGTCCCAAGAGTATGTTGTAGACAGTATATTTAACTGTATATATATTTCTGCGTATATGCTGCTTGAATCCAGCGTTAAACAGTCAGTTGATAAAATACAGTACTTTTATTATTATTTGTTACTACGAGAAAACATATTCTATATATAGATAGAACAAACAAAAGTATGCATTTCCACATCGCATGCAAACCAGAGAAAAAACATCTTATTGCTTTCATGTATGACATATACGGGCTTTATGGAGCATACTGTATACTAACTCTGAGACTGACCATGATTCTTACCAAAACATCCTTTTTTCAACATTTCCTTATACCTCAAATCTCCCTCCTACTGGTGTAATAAAAGCTGACAATTGTGGATATCTACAATTTCAAATTTTATGGAAGCAAGTCAACGGTAGGGTGAAAAACTAAAAGCAGCAGGCCACTGCAAATGTCCGAAAAGACCGGTTTAACCATTAGTTTCCAATTATTTGAGGCCAATTACAATCAAGTTGTCGTTTAGAACCATACCTATAACTAAATGGTTATTTATGACTGAGTTCAAGCTATAGCGAACCAGCGTAAAGTCCTCGTAAGTTAAAAGACAAAAGACAGAGTATACATCCTCGATTTCCTTCAAAACAACATTTGGCGGACATAAAAACGAAATGATGCAGACAATAGCGTCTAGTGACAGAATATTACTTTTTCTAACTAATTGAAAATTGTCATTGGCCCCTCATGAGGTCCATTTTGATTCCATTTCAATCCCTTACACGATGACACGGCAGCATTTAAGTTCTCCCCAGGACACCGAAAAGTGCAGAACAGAAGTTGGAATTTTTACCTATACATTTGAATATTTATGGGGCACAAAACCCCACAATAAATCATTTGGCAAAACGATCTTCATAAAACCGGTAGCTAATTAAAAGGCTGATCCAGTTTACAAACAGCATGTGGAACTTCCAGATCACCTGCCAACCATTGATTGTTGGACATTTTGGAGATTTTTTTAAGTTGTGTGATGGTCATGTTTCTGTTATTGTGTTATATATATATGCCAATAATTCTCCAACCCGAATCAACCAAATTCCTCTCACTTATAACTTATATGTATAAGCTTATCGCTATAAGCTATATGATGTTTCGGTGGTGGTATGAAAATTAATGTCATACTGTTTTTGTATATAATCAAGTTAAATAATATCAGTTTGCCTTATTGCTCATTTTGGAAACTATATATATAATCAATTAAAATTAGCAAGTTTTTACCCGGTCAGTGTATAGGAATCATCGTCTAACACAATTGAGTTTAATTCAATTGCACAAAATAGGTAATATACAATATAAGCACCGACTGCATATAAAAACCTATAGGACATGTGCATTTATACAGTCATGTCCAAAAGTTGGTAGCATCCTGGAAATTTGTGCATTTACAATCAAATATCAAAAATGCGTATTGCAAATGACGATATGTTTAGTATACCAGTTCTAATGAATTTAATTAAAACTTTGTCACTCCTCGTTATGCTTTTATCACTATAGCTATCCTTGGAAACCATATCCTTAGGGGATGCTCCATACTTTTTGCCAAGGGTATCATGGAGTATGGGTTATTTCGTTAATGAGCTAACACAGACTTCATAGGACATCCGATGCATTTAAATGACTTGAAGATGAGCCATCAATTTTGCCGCTATCTATAGTCCCAGGTTCAAAATCCGGGTTTTGTTCACGTGAAATATGTCTACGTCACCATGCGCAACAGAAACATGACCTATAATATCACCTTTCCAGCAAAGGCCCGCAAATTGACAAAGCCAGAAAAATGCACAATTATGTCATCAAACGTGCCCAGTCATCATCGCCAGAGCTCCATATCATGCAATTAACGTTTGGCTCGCGCCTGGCTGATGTCCACATTGGTCCCCCACAGTCGCACGTTGCTAACAAAAGCCCGGACAGAGTATTATGATTACGATAGCATCTCCCTGGGATTGTAATCTTAATTAATGCAATTGTCCTAAGGTAACAAACTAAGTTGTAGCCATTGTTATCTGGACGGATCCAATGGCACCATCTGCCCTAGCGTGTGCGCCGAGATCACAGAGGTGTGTCCGCCCACACACAGCGCGGCCATTTTTTGCCACTCGTTGAGACACATTCCTTGATGGGTGGCAGATGACACCAAAGGTGAAGGCGCACGATATTTCTCTCGCTGTCTCTGCTGGTTAAACTGGCCAGGAACAGAGACAGATGGCATGGAATGCCAAAGTGGGTTATGGCATCCAGCCCCCTCCGCGTCGCAACAAGTGCCAACAATGATCTAGCCTAAAACGTCATTTGGCCACGGTCTAAGACAATGCACGGTGCGCCCATTTAACCAAATTTGCTGTTTCATGCACACATGCAGACACACGCACACGCCATTCCAATCAGAAAGTCATCGAATCATCGTTAACAAGAACTGACATACGATGTGTGTGCATTGCCACCCACAAATCCTCATCATGGGACTGAAAATCGTCTACCGATATTTACACTGAATTAGAATTATCAAAAGGCATTTGAAGCAACAGTGAATACACCCATGTAATGCGAACAGCTTGGAAATCATTTTCCCAGAATCTATACTGTATCTAACACCTGATTCACACCAACGTTAATGTAGAACTGATGTGGATCAAGAAAACTTTTGCGTGTTAATTCACGTATACTGTGCCCTGTATACTATAGGTCATGTGACCAGTTTAACTGAGTTCTGCGGTGTGAATTAACACGAAAAAGTTTTCTTGATCCACATCAGTTGATCTACATCAACGTTGGTGGGAAAAAGGTCTAATTAAGGAATCGTTTCTTCCATAAACCAGGTTCTAATGAAATCCATGGCGGCAAAACTTCCTTTTAACGATGGGAGAACCAAATTTATAGAATAGTACTTGCTACGATATTTAAAAAATAAAGAATGGTGGTGGAGGAAGACGAGGTGAGCCATATAGGAATCAGCATTATTAATATGAGATGACCCGTGCCATCACACAACCAATACATATATACTCTTTCATTTCTCCCAAAGAAAACAAATTATAAAATTTACAGATAAATACAACATACCTTCTATAACGAAACGATGAATCAAAATTATAAACATTGATTCCAGTTTATATAAAGGATAGAAAAGTATAGAAAAATAGTCGAATTCCGCCAGGCTAAACCCAACATGCTCTATACATGACACGATAATTTTGTCGGATAAGATTGGGTTTGTAATAAAACTGAGTGCAGGCACAAAATTGACTTTTCATAAGAAAATTTTAATGCCCCAAGCTGTTTTTCTTTTAAAAAGTTTTTTTTTTAATGCAATATTATTCAATATGGTGTTAGCTCAATATACAGTAGAACCAGTCTAAAAGCATACTCTTGAAACCAGTGAAAATATGCTTTTAGACAGGTTCATCTGCAGACATGGGTCCCAAGTCGAGACCGGCACATTTTATGCTTTTAGGGCCGGTTGCACCAACTGAGATGTAAATCTAAGGTTTACTAACCTCGGGTTAAAATATAACTCCGGGTTAACCTCCAGGTTAGCTGTATGTGTTGCACCAATTAACCCTTGGTAAAACAACCCAGGGTTATAGAACCCATGTTCCAACATGCAGAAAACAAAATGGCTGCCACATAATTCTAGAATATTAACCCGAGGTTAACCTTTCGCTCTATTTTACCCTAACCCACGCTTGTGCAATGCAAGGGTGGGTTAACCTAGTGTTATAAAATAGGTTAACCCTAGGTTATTCTTAACCTTTGTTGGTGCAACCGGCCCTTAGAGAGGATATTCTTTTATACAGGATGCTTTTAGACATGTACAAACTGAATCCCCGTTACGACCAACTTTCCAGGAACATATTGCTAATAATCGAGTATATATGGTACATGGTACAAAGGATTAATATATCTGTATTTTATAAAAATGCGAAATTACCAAAAAGTAAAATCCTTTATTTTTAAATCGTACGTACTGTTTAATATTTGTTTATAAATGACGGGTGTAATGTCTAGCTGATTCCCACTGGACGGAAAGCAACGCTCTGCTCGCTGCGCACTTCAATTGAAAACCGGCTGCTCTCAGTAGATGGCGCTGCTGAGATAGAAGTTGAAGCACAATCAACTTTTTAGCTGGCAGCAGATAGATGATGCCAGCAGAATTGATTCCGTCCAGTGGGAATCAGGCATAATTTGTGCCCCAGTATTTGACTTGAAAAATTCCGTAGGTTCTATACTGCAATGTTCTTGTAGTGAAATATATAATAACCTATTTCATTGTCATTATAAAGAAGGGTGAAATTCAAAGTAATGTAGGGCTACATTGAAAAACGAAATCTTAAGCATTTCCTGACTGTTTAAACAGGAAACCAAAAATAAATCAGATCAATTCTAGCAGTCAAAACTCATAATCTCCGCATAAATTTGTACTTTATAGCTGCCTAGTCTGGTCCACTCGACTTTAATGTTGTCTACATGCAGTTTGTACAAAATAAGTTCAAACATCACTATAGTTGATAGATGGAAACGATAAAACGAGTTAGTAAACTAAAGCAATCCTATAGTCCAGATGCTTAGAAAACACACCAGAGGTCACTACCCAACAGTATTTACCGTGCAGGTAAATATACAGGGCGTCCTATTAATGACATAGGGCGATTAAGGACACCAGTTTAAAACTATATAATAAAACTTTATAATGTGCACGTTTTCAGGATACGAGATCATCGCGTACACTTTTACGCAGTCATAACACGGCTAAATAACAAAAGCATCAAAACAATTTTTTTTCATACTTTTCAATACGTCCAGAGGTAGAAGTACGGCGTAGAATCTTAATACAAACTACAACGCATTTCGTGCTGTTTTTTTTTTTTTTTTTTCCGGATGGTAATGTAATGTATTCCGGAGAATGTGCACGCAAATTTCTCGAACTTCGACTTTACCGACCCGACCTAAAACATCTGCACTACCCCCTTTGTGAGGACGCAGCAAGCCCACACCGATATGCAGATGGTATGGCACCATCATGCCTGTCAAATAAAGCACATTATACAAAGCGCACGCGATGGCACTTCGCAATGAAATCTATTGAAGTCAGTAAATCTAGAAATCGTGGACACATTTTGCGGGGGTAGGTCTAACAAAGGGGGGCACTGTCCTGTGCTCTGGCTGAAAACCTTGCACTAAGTCATTTCAATGACCTTTTTCTTCCGTGCACTACCTATAATTTCAATTAAGCCGAGAGCAGCTTGGAATATATGCCATTAGCGACAAAAATCAACATTTTTTTACAGGGAGTTCCCAGAAAATTGTACAAGCAGATGCGTCACTGAAATAAGGCCGGTTTTATCCACCTCCCAAATGGCTTTCTATTGCCATCATATTTCAACGAAATGTTCTATACCCTGGCCTGAAAATGCAAATTGCTCGTTAAGGATTTTAAAACTTCAAATCAGAATTGGTGAATGCAAATTATGGATATATAGTAAAACCTGATAAAGTGATCACCTCTGCATAGTGACCGCTTTACATAAATTGTTTAGTGCATACATGTATGTTTTCTTTCATACAAATTCTCATTTACAATGCCTGAATTTGGCTATTTTTAGGGTGGTCACCTTTAGCAGTTGTATATATACTTTAGCTAAGTATTCAAAACTTTCTCCAAATGATATTGCCTTTGAAATTTAAATGACGGATAAAATAATGGATGTTTAACTGTATTTGTCATTCCATGTTAATATCTCTTTCCAATGCATCGTGTTAGTGGAACCATAGAAATGGTTGCAAACTAAATTGTCCCAAGATCAGCGACTTCCATGCTGATAATTTTAAAATTGAGCACATGTGGGAAAAAAATTAACAAGGCAATTATGAGATTTGGTCTTAGGTTATATAATCACCAGAATTTCTAAAAAAAATAACATGTATAGGAAACAACTTGTGAAGAAAAGCTCGTTTTTTTCATACACTATAACCGATTAATGTAACTTTCTTGGACATCATGCAGTTAAATTGCTTTCAAATACATTGATGAATTTATTATACATGTACTTCAATATAGTGTTTACAACTGAAACAAATGCTTCATTTATATATTAACAGAAAAATCGAAAATAAATCATCTAAATAATCAAGAGTTTTTGATGAAATACGTTTTCCAAATATTGAGGCATGCATTGCGCAGTCCCGGCCTAAAGATTTGGCCTGAATGGACCTGCCCCACACATGGACGGAAATTCCTCAATGTCTCCCTTCAGTTTGTGGCCAGACGACCTACATAAATCGGAATGTTCTTTTTGATTCCAATTGTCCGATCTTATTACAGTCCGTTCCCGACCTCAAACAGTGGATCCACCACACACTTAAGAGTAAATCTTCAAGGTCCGGACTGCGCAGTCTAAGCCTTCAGGATTTCCTCAGTACGTGTATAACCGCCTTTAGGATGTGTAGAAATCCATTATTTGCAAAATGGCGTAGAAATGGCAACTATAGTCTTGCAAAGTAGTATGAAAAAGCGAAAGTTTTTAGGTTGACTAGACCCCTGGCCGCTCAAATTAATTGACGGAAAATTAAATTACCCCGCGGAAGACAGAAACGAGATTAAAATTGGCAACCACACGCAAGCAAATTACGCGCTTGTAATTAATCAATGAAATGGCGATAATTAATTTTTGCATTTTAGCATCCCAATTACAAGAGACGGATTCCTCACACCTGTGAATTCTTACTTTCTCATCTATCCTGCGCAATTAGACCGAGGATCTGACGGGGAGCAAAGGAAGTTTTTACAAGAGAAAAAAAAAAGGTACAAACGTGCCATATCCGAATTCCCACCATTATATCCTAACCCGGTTCTTCTCCACCTGTTGATCCCTTGCCCGGTAATCGGCTTGGTTTTCACACAGTTCGTTAAACGATTTCCGGACATGCTACATGTTGAAAAATATACAGCTCCGTATGTATCAAATTGGGGCTTTCCATACACTTGACTGACAGGTACGGTATTTTCAAGCGTGAAATAACTATTTAATGGAAGTTACCACCAAACAAAAAAGGATAAAGTCAAAACCGAGCAAGGGCTTTGCAGTAAACTACTTATGCAGTCATTTGAAGCCCATCAAGTTCATCCTTCTCCTCCCCCCATCATCATTATTTTGTGAGATAATACAGTTCTGCCACACAATTAATCCTAAGTACAGGTTTATTTTCGAAAACTTTAGTGGTCAACAATGTATTACGGATATAAACTTGCAGCGTTTCATTGCATATAGTAAACAAGTTCCAGCATATTAATATATGCAAGATAAAATAAAAGAATGTTTGAAAATATATAATCAATACTTTATGCGTTTTTGCTGGATGACGTATACACACCTTAAACATATAGATCCCTGCTGCTAATAAAACGATAAGTTAAATGAAATATTATGTACTTTGTTTAATTAAATTTTGATTCATACCTGTGTGTGAAGGATCAAATAAAAAAAAGTCTGCTAAACAAAACCAACCCTTATATAATGCGATGCGTATTAATGCAAGTATCTCCACCTGTTAAACTGTCACATCAAGAGAAATTTAAAACTAGAAATTTATTCGAGTTAAAGTCGCAATCTTAAATAGCCTACAGGTAATTAGCATAAAAATATTTAAAAAATGAAAGATCATTTCAATAATATAAATTTAATTTTTTTTATAAATTTCTAGTTTCTCACAAATAAAGAAAGACAAATAAAAATGTCCTGAAACATAAAACAAAATGAAACTTCTTCAGATATAAATTTTACTTTAAGACAAGTTAGAAAAACGCTTGAATTAGTTGTTTGTAAAACGAGCACACGACTTAACCTAACCCTTAAAGATGATCATAAGTTTTTAACCTACGTGGCACCTTGCAAGCTTAATTAATTATGAAGAATACCATGCATGCAGCATTAAGAAGATTATGAAAGTTTTTGGATTTTGACGTTAAGACATTTACAATGAATATATAATTTCAACTTTATTGTAAATATGCGTTTCTTTAATTCACATCAGACAGCATGTATATTAACATTGTTTTCCTGGCAATAAATTGTATGCTCACTGCATGCATCGTTTAAGTAAGATTTCTTTAGCATAGTAACAAATATTTAGCTTCAATGTTTTTTTTAGAATAATTGTGACGTTCTTAACAAGCCATACATTAATTCCCTATATTGGAAAAAATACTGGGACCAGTATTCCATAACCTATAGTATCATACTGGACCTATATAGTGCAAAACGTACATGTACACTGTATATACATTACTGTATTGATTGTTTGTGTAATCACCTATAGCTTGTTACGTTGTTTTGTAAAATTAAATACACAACTTTCAACATATATATATATATATATATATATATATATATATATATATATATTTCTGCTTCTATTCTGCTCTATATAGAGTTCTATATGCTCTATAATGCTCTATATAGAGCAGAATAGAAAACTAGGCTGCGGTGGGATATTGTGTAGCCTTATGGAGTTTTTTCTTGAATAAACTAAGAAATTGCATTTTAACTGATGCCACTTCATTAATTCAACACTAAAACAATAGGCACAATGCTTTTCACCCACATTAAGTAAAAATGATGACTATTCTCAAAAGTTGTTTATATAACAGGTGAAAATTTCTATAGCCACGTGAAATCATGAAAGTAAACGTATATCATTATACATTATTCTCTTCTCTATTCTGAAAAGTTGGTTGCTGCTATTATAATTGTAGACAAAAATTTTCTCCACACGAAAACATAAAAATCATTATTAGTGGTAGGTTTATAATGGTATAATTCACAACGGCACACGTTAAAGCACGTATTAAATGTCTTCATTTAAAATAACATTATCATCTTCAAAACATTAGGCTACATGTACATGTATATGCACTGCATTGTATTCAAACAAAGCGTATAAACTTTTTAAAAATTAAGATTTTCGACATAATTATAACTATATTGTCAACACCTGTTGTAAAAACGTGCACTATTAGAGCATTTTGAAAAAAAAAAAAACGTTAAGCAAGTCCAGCATAGAAACTTGTACAGTGTAGCCTCAGTAATCCGACGTTTGTCCTTTGGTTGTTTGTTTGTTGTGTATTTAATTTTACAAAACAACGCAACAAACTATAGGTTTCACTGATAAACTCGATTCCCACTCACCGATTCGATTCCTATGGGACGCCCCTCAGGCTTACACGAGCATATAAGCATATCTTCCTAATTATATTTATATTTACTCCAATTAGGCGCAATTTAATGTTCGCAGCCATCAAAAGTGGCAAGAAAACAACATCAGGGATCCCTGAGGCAAAACGGGAATGTAGACGAGTTTTAATAAACGGGGCAATTTCTAGCATGATACGTCACGCTTTCTATTACCAGCTTCGGTCCTTTATGACAGGGCGGTCATGAGGCATTTTCCTCTATATTTGGCCGGATTACCATTATTATTCGTATTATCATCATTCCGCTCCAATCAAGGTTGTTCCGTGATTACGTACATGAATCTCCCAGAAATTACGGGTGAATTGAATAGCCGCAAACAGCGAGAAAAGGTCGTGACTGGCGTCCACTTTGGTAACTAATACGGTATCTCACCACGGTGCAACATGGCTTGCACAAGCTATCGTGAGAGTTATCACGAACTAATACTCAACGTGTGAGTGTGTTTGCGGGGAGAATTAATTTCTCGTAATTAGATCACCGGAGTTATTTTACTCCTGTCAAAAATCAAAAAGATATAAACAACGGGGGCAGAGTTCACGTCATCATTGCATGGGGTTACGTCCGACGCATGACTGAACAGTTTACAAGATGGCGTGCAAAACCATATCGAAATTATGAATTCATGAAGAAAAATTACTAACACGCCGACAGGCAAAGTGATGATAATCATTAATACCGGGAATCTAGGAAAGAATTTTTAAGTATGCAGCACCCTTCTGTAAATATAACAACAAGGGATCATATGATACGCCCCAAGTAGCACTTAATATTTGACCTCGCTTGGCCGAATATTGGAGCAATATTGATTAAATTGGCAACAATTGGCCAACAAAACCTACTAGTATATTGGACTGATAGTGGTCCAAGCTTACATATTAGGGGTACTCACGCACGTCGTAGATATTTGTAAATCTACGGTTGTAGATTTTTTGAGGTCAGCCGCGCATGC
>JAQGCC010003705.1:0-14739 GCA_034698905.1 Xestoiulus laeticollis
ACGAGCGTCCAAAGTTCGTTTTCTAGCATCGTTTTTTAACATCGTTTTTCTCGTTTGCCACAGTCGTCTGGTTTTCGAACAACTTGTTTCCCATTTTCGCGCAGTGTGAACGCAGCTTTAGGATTACTTACCTGTTTACGTCCATGAAACACAAATATTTCAAATTTTTCCGAAAATCCTTTTTCTTCTTACGGGAACCCCTCAGTTGTCTGCCGGCTTACGTTAACACTCCCTCATCCCATTATAAAGCCGATTTTTGGCTGACGGCTTACCAACCATCGCCGGCTTGAAAACTGCATCGACCAAGCGAGACTCCATAGAAACCGGGAACTTCCCCTATAACTTGTTACGGAGTCTCGCGGAGTCGCGTCGACTCGAAAAAAAACTTAGAAACAAAATTACATATACTTTTACGGAATAATTCGTCTATTGTTGATTAAGGTAAGCAACTTAACTTAAGCACCGTGGGTGTTCGGTAACCCGGTTCTATTTATAATACCGCAATATCAAATGGAGTTTATTCTATGGGACACTATGGCATAAGTCCCATTGTAATATTTCAATCAATGTAATAAAAACGCAATCAACCAATAATTTAAAATTGGGATGACATGATATGCACTAAAATTCCAAACGCAATATGGTATAATACAATGAGATTTTTCACTAAGGATATCTTAATACTTCATTGACTTGACGTGGTGGCATTATACTTGTGTAATAAACTACTAAGCGCATTTTCTGTGTAGATAACACTATATTTTTTAAAATGCTGTGCCCTGAAGACCGAGTTACTTGTAGTGACGATGATTGCAGAATTTCAAGTTTGTAGTGCTGACACAATTTCTTGTTTACTTTGAAATAGTGTTTGTAAACGCAGTTTGAATATTTTTTTATTTATCTTTACATATACTTAGTGGAGTACATATTTATGCGAGATGTTAAAAAAAATGTATTCGAATAATTTTAACTGCCCAGATCAGCATATTCTATCACTGCGCATTTTGCTGCAAAATTAACGAGATCTTTCGTCATAATTCATACATGAATTGTTCGAGTACCCGTATGTTCGCATTTGAATGTTCGCTCTTAGAAAAGGAAAAAAAATGCCCACTGGGGCAAGTTGAATATGCGCATTGTTCTGAATATGTCGCACTACGGTAGAACGATTTTCTTTAGGTCGCCTTGCCATATCACAACACAACCCCGCTGTTTACAGAATACGCTCCAGGTCATCATTTCCCCTGTAAAACTATCGATTCCTCGGTGAAAAATGCATGTTAATTGACAACGATGCAAGCAGACATCCTTTGGAGACGAGCCATCTTTTGTTGATGTCGTAATCGCTTTGGCAGACATGACCTTATGTACGAGGCAGTTTCTGGTGCACTGTGCAAGCCTCCAGGGCTGCAAAATTGCGCATCTTTGAATAATGATTTTTACAATGAATTGTCAGAAGATGATTGGGTGGGTTCATCTGCATCGTTGCAGAATTCCTGATGGTGACATCCTTATCAATACATGACAAATCGTCTTGTAAGTGTGACTCTTGATTGTAACTAATGCCGATTTCTAGCTTTCCTTGCTTTGCAGCACATTATGATTGATAAACAAACACTTAGGGTGAAAACAGAGTAGAGCATGGAATAGTATGGAGCATAGCATGGCCTTGAAATGCAGCGTTTTGATTGGTTTTCCGATATGGCGGGAATTTCCGATTGCAAATCGAACTGCTGCATTTCAAGGTCATATGCCATGCTCCATGCTATCCCATGCTCTACACTGTTTTTATCTTTAGTGTAAGGACAGCATGGGGACATGGAATAGCATGAGGCATAGCATGATTTGAAATGCAGCATTCCATGCCGTGCCATGCTCAATGCTATCCCATGCTCTACCCTGTTTTTATCTTTAGTGTAAGGACAGCGTGGGGACATGAAATAGCATGAGGCATAGCATGATTTGAAATGCAGCATTCCATGCCATGCCATGCCATGCTCAATGCTATATCCCATGCTCTACACTGTTTTTATCCTTAGTGTAAGGACAGCGTGGGGACATGGAATCAGCGTGGACAGCATGAGGCATAGCATGATTTGAAATGCAGCATTTCATGCCATGCATCCAAGCTATTCCTTGCTCCATGCTGTTGGGGCAAGGACAGCGTGGGGTCATGGAATAGCATGAGGCATGGCATGATCTGAAATGCAGCATTACGATTGGGCAATCTTAAATTCCCGCCATCGGGAAACCAATCGAACGCTGCATTTCAGACCATGCTATTCTATGCTCCATGCTATTCCATATAGCATGATGAAAGGCATATTATTAAATGCAGCCTTCCTATTGGTTTCCCGATGACGGGATTTTCCGATTGCCCAATCGGAATGCTGCATTCAAATTATGCAATGCTTCATGCTATTTTATGCCTCCAAACTGTTCTTAACCTTATTTGGCATAGCATGAATAGCATAATGAAAGGCATTATATTAAATGTAGCGTTCCGATTGGTTTCCATATGGCGGGATTTTCCGATTGTCCAATCGCAATGCTGCATTCAAATCTTAATTGCCATGCTTCATGCTGGTTCACGCCCCTAAACTGTTCGTACCCTAAGTTTCCTTTAGAAATGTTAGTGGAAAATGATTTCATTTATTAATAACTCTTGTATTTTAGTGCATATTCAGAAGCACAATTGATGGAGAGCACAATTGTGTCATGAAAGTTGACTTTGTACTTCCACTGATGGCAGTGTTGTTTCGTACTTTTATAGAAAGACACTTAGTATAAATCCTGCATGGTTTTCATTGCAAATTCAATTTTAACGCATGCCGTGATATATGTCTAGTTTTACGTTTGTATTCAACCTTCAGTATTGACCATAATATGCAAGTGGACATTTAAGTGCATGCGGCAGTTGTATAAACCGTCTGGCCTTCTGTCATTGACATTACGAGTCATTGAATTTTAATATTCTGTACAATGAACGAAAAGTTTATAATAAGCTTCGCAGTTGAAAAGGTGCTTATAATGGCGAAATGACTAACAGTTAATATATAAAGCGGTTTGAAGCAATGCAAATATTTGAAAAGTTTTGCTTTTAGAAAATGTGTTATTGTAAATACTGTTTTACCCTTTGAGTGTTACATTTTTTAAAATTTTAATTCTAATTCTCCAAACTATATCTTGCTTTGGCATATAGTCATAGTTACAGAAATTTACCTATAGTACTATAGTTCAAAAACAACCAAATGTAAACAATACGACACACTGCAAATAAAATAAATCTTACTAACATGTCAATTAAGACGCATCTTTATTTCACCACTTGTTTATCCTAAAATAAATTGTATAGCCCTCAACAATTTCCAGGGCTAAATATTATCTTATTTCGTTGATAGTTTTTAAAATGTTTTATTTGCAGTGCAGGGACAGTCGTCTAAGTCTAAAACGGAGATCTCAAAAGTAGCTCCAAAGTGAAACTGTTAAGGGGGTTTATTCAGTCTAACCATGGGTAAAAAATGTGTATACGACGTATACAGGGTGGACCAAAATTCAGTGCCACCTCAATTTTTTTCTTAAATCTAATAGCTACAAAACTTCTGTTAATGCGGCTAAATAGGAAGTCATGTGTGGTCTATCCACTGATTGACATATACACTAAAAACGTCGAGTTAAAATTCAACCCATTCTTGAGTGCTATATGGACATACCAACATTGGGTTGAATTTAGGTGTAACAACCAAATGTTGGGTTAAATCTATCCAACATTGGGTCACAGTTATCAACACAGGTTTTGGTTAAAATATTCCCAGAATTGCGTAAATACGAGGTTTGTGTAATTTATATATAATAAAGTTACCCAATTATGAGTTGATTATACACAAACATCACATTTACTCAATTCTGGGCATATTTAACCAAAAACTGTGACCCAACGTTGGGCAACATTTGCATGGTTGTTACATTTAAATTCAACCCAATGTTAACATGTTCCATATAGCACTCAATATTGGGTTGAATTTTAGCCCAACGTTTTTACTGTGTACTGCCATTTTTTCACGGAAACCCATATTTTATTTTTTTTAACTTTGACAAAAAAAAGGTCAAATTAGCTAGGATCATATCTAAAATGTTGTAAAACTTTTTGGGGGAAGGAGCTTAAGACTGTTTATCCGGTAGTATCATATACTGTAAGTTATGTCTACATCTGTATTTAATGAATACATATACCCTATTCTATACAGTATATCCGTATTTTCAAACTTTTGCTCTGGTCGTATATGCAAGTTTTTTGAAATTTAAGGAGAATATAATGTGTATATATCATACATTAACATGTACATACGGCCATAACTACGTGTATAATTGTTACATAAAAGAAGCTATATATACTCGAATGCAATGGTGCTCAAATGGGGCGCAAAATACTAAAATCGATTGAAAATCGAATTAAAACTGTTCTTGATAACTCATCAGTACTCATCCTCAGATATAGGCTAGCTATTTAAAGCAGCCATCTAACTTCCATGCAGATATTATATTGCCCTTGTTCAAAATTTGCAGGTAAACTGTTATGGCCTGCTTTTTGACGAGATTTCTGAGGGATTACCAATATCCGGATTTTTAATCAATTTCGCTAGTCATATTGCTGTGGCAAATTATGGAACCTTCTAATTACCAACAGATAGTGCTCATCGTGGCATTGCCGCTAGAATGGCAATATCGAGGATAATATTAATATAAATTTATCTGGATCTTCGGGATTAAGTGAGCTCCCACCTTTCAGCGTTCTGCAAAGCGGAAGCACAGGTATCTTAACTGAATTTTACCATTTTTCATCCTCCCCCCTTTGGCGGTAATTTGTTTCCGACGTCATTTATGGCTTTATTGCTTAGCTAATGATCTCGATGATGAATATTTTGCACGCTAGTCTAATTAAGCAGCAGTTTAGGCTGGTTTGATTTGCAGTGCCGAGGAAATTTAATTTGGAGCGTTCTGATCGGGACGGCCTATATTGAAATAAATGAAGCTTTATGAGAGAATGAGGCGTGTAATTAAGGGTGTAAGCCACATCCGACATACAAAAACATGACGGCGGGATGCCTAGAACGGTGCTGTTTCTTTCCACCCCCGAAACCCGTAAACCCTATAGGAAACCTATATGAAAATGCATCGTCAGGACCGCGATGCTTGAACTTCGGATCCGCTTAATGCACAAATGATTGTTTTCTTGATTGCGTTTTCGATGTGTCGTTGTCGTCTCCGAGAAGTTCATTAAATTTGGCGACGCCAAAAAGACATTGTGGGATTTTAGTTGCGTTAAATGGGACGCTTCTTTAATGAACTGCTATAATTGGAAGACGACGAATTGCTTCAAACGATATAGTGTAACATGTTAGTTAAAATACCCAAGTTGGTTGTACCCAAACCAATCCAAAGTCGGTGGGTCTTAATCTTAAAATAATGTTTAAAATTGTGTTAGGGGTCATCCACAGTGGGGTTCAGGTCATGAGGGGGAAGAGGGTCGGTAGATTTATTAACGTAGGCTGCTTTAACCAACAGGGTAAAGTATATTCAGGATGTAATGGAAAATAATATTCCCCCAATTCCTCTAAAGTTAAACTATTAGGAAATCAATGTAGCAAACTTTTAGCATAATCAAACCCGATTCCATGCAGTGAATTAAACGATCTTTTTTATATGATAAATGATAATACACTGCAAATCAAAACATCTTAAATTAAGTGTCCACGAAATAAGATGCTATATGATACATCTAAATATAGTAATATGACGGATAGTAAACAAAAGCAATGCAAAAGATGCATCTTAATTTAAGTTAAATTTCTTAAGATACTTCGATCTTAACGTCTTATTTCGTGGACAGTTTTTAAGAAATGTTTTATTTGCAGTGTACTTTAATAAAATTAAATTTTAAAATTTTTCATTGCAGTCTTGGACGTCCATAATTGGGGGCATGTGGTTAAATAAAAGTGGACAAGGGATAAAGGGGTTCTTATCTCAAGATTAATTAGCCATTTTTTTTCACGACAGGTAGACTTAAGCTTTAGGCCACACTAGGATGGAAACGCGCGTTTGGTTAACCTCAAACAAGGCTTTTAATTAAAAAAGAGTTTTTGCACGAGATAGTGATGTGCAAAGTTTATAATTCTAGAATTTAAATTAAATTCGATGACCTAGCTGTTTGAGGCTAGCCAAACACTCGTTTCCAGCCTGGTGTGGCCTGGGGTTAAGACTATATAAGCCCCAGGCCATGCACACAAGGCTGGAAATGCGCGTTTTACTAGCCTAAAACAAAGCTTCTAATTATAATAGAATTTTCTCACGAATTTAGAATATTAAAAAGTATATAAGAATTAATTCTATTATAATTAGAAGCCTTGTTTGATGCTATAGCCAAACGCGCGTTTCTAACCTAGTGTGGCCTGGGGCTAAAACAGAAAATTAAGTTTCCATCTTTTTTTAGGCTCTGTGCGTTTTGGTTATTCAATCGTTAGTCAAAATTTGCAGAATTACAATAATAGCCCTTTCATCCCATACCAAAATTTTTTTTTGCAAATTCATTTCCATATCCAGAGTGAATTGATTAGCATATGTGGAAAAAAAGTAGGTGAATCCCAAGAGATTTATTCGCATAGCGTCATATACTAGTACTCATATCAATTCTACTGCACCAGAAGCAATCTATGTGGTAAAATAAGCAGCTGTCTTGTTGTATTAAAATAATTGTTTCATGGAGTTAATCAAGAATAAATCTACTTTATTCTTGAGTGCTATGGATTGCGTTAATTGTTAGACAATTTGGACAACTTGTTAAAAATGATCGAGTTTAAATTAAAAATGATATGGGCGATACAGCTTCTAAATGACATAATTATACGTATATGTCACCTTGATCATGTTAAAATTGGTTCAAACAGTGATTTAGATAGCTCTCTAATTATGTTTTGGTTTTTAAAAAGATCAGTATAGAACTCACTACAACAAATTTGTGTTTTAAATAAATTTAAGTTTGACTTCTCGTTTTATTATATTCATTCCTTACTAAAAACGTCATGTTAAAAACGAGTTAATGTTATTTAATCGTGATAGTAAAGTTAAAATGTGTAAGACTTACGTGTTAAGCATGTCAATTTCAAATCATCTCAAACGATTTGTCATTTTCTTGCAAATGATATGATATTTGATACGTTGAATTTATTATTAAAAAACCTTGTTAGCACGTTTCTAATCTTAATTGCATGTTACTGTTTCAAAGCTAAGATTATTTACATGTTCTCATGGGAATGTAATAGAAATAGAATTGCATAATTGGCATTTTTATTGCAGTCATGATTTTTTTTGCATATGAATTAATTCCTTAGACGGAATGAAGTGCATTGTAAATTGTGTGAAACAGCAAGGGTGCATCTTGATAAATTCCTTCTTTAATGAACATCTAAATGTAGTTTATATGTTGATAGTTTTGCCATTTTTTGGATTTGCCAACCTAGTTTATTTATGTCCATTTTTGTAAAATGTGAAAATTTGTTTTTTTTTTTAAATTAGTTTGATAATACTAATATAACAAAATATAACTAATAATAGTTTGACTAACAGAGGTCATAAATGAACATAATAATCTGAATCTAGGAAAGATTTGGGGCGCTCACATTACTAATCTTATCCATGATAAGATAAGTATCGATTAGTTGATGAAGACTTAAGTAAAGAGACTGGCTGCAGAGCCTATGATTTTATGTATTTTGGGGCCAATGATTGTTGGAATGTAAATTTGGTGGACATTATGTTGTTGTGTCTGTCAAACAGGAAATAGGCTACTCTCAGCCTTGATTCGTATCACCTATAACTTAACCGAATGTGGATAAAAAAGCGCTAAGATTATAGCAACGTGAGCAACCCAACAACATCGAAATCTAAATATTAAATTCAACGACCATCCTCTATGAATTCTAGAAACAAATGTATACATAAGCCGCAGAAGCAGCTTTACTCGCTATACTGTTATTAATGAATTAATGACCAACTTATGTTTGTCAATTACATTAATTACACACATTTAAGCAATTTCATCGCAGATCTGCCATTCTCGATGAAGTATAGGCTAGATAAATTTAACAGCTTAAGCTTGAAGTGCGTTGGTGTTTTCAGAAAATAATATTGTTCAGTCGTGAAATGGAAAACTTTTTTTCCACGAATTTAACATTTGAGAATCAAGTCGAAAGATGAAATGGCATCCGTTGCAAAATAAGCTGAAATGTTGACGAAGTTTTTCAGTTTATGCATTCATGGAAAAAGAGTCGGAGAAAGTGGAGTTATTCGGTGATAGGTTTTACGGATCGATGACTTAGGCCTACCCTTCTTTTGATCATTTTTTTCTCTGCTCAATTTGCAAAGTGCATGTGCATGCACATTTTGTTGATACATTTACTTCCCCTATCGACCTCTAAATGTTGATCACTTTTGTTGTATAATTTTCAACTATTTGTTTCTTACATTGCTATTACAATGTATGGTCTGTTCCCTTTAACGGTTTTTAATTATGCTCATTAACGCTATTACTATAGTCTATTATGGTTTAGTGGTCAGTTAAATAAACTGGTGAAACTTATCATTAGAAGCAAAATAAATATATTGAACTATATTAAAGCTGCATGGTCATGCACAATGCAAATAACTTATATAAACACGTACTGTTCACATAATAACGAATCTTTGTAAAAATGATAAAAATGCAAAGACGATGAAAACTTAATGAAAATGAAAAATTTTGCTTAATTTCTGACTTAAAAAAGATTGCTTTTTTTTTGTTGAAAATTATCTTTTTTGACTAAATATCAAACCAGAAACCTGCATTTCATATACGTGTATTTATTAGTATAATTTTAATCTAGGTGGATTTTTTATATCTGGTTTGAATAATCTACCATCGTAAATAATGGGATTAAATTATGGTAATGATCTATGCTGTATATTTAACTTTTTTCTAATATTTATTCGTGGTCCTTTTCTCCGTTGTTTTTTAATGGTAAGGTGCACTTAAGTTGTATAACAGGAAGGTCTATAGGGTCGGATCCGATCCAATTTAAAAAAATATAAAGAAATAAAATATTAAAATAAATAAAACATGAAAGAAAGATGCCTTGGAGTTCCCTAGGAAACCTAGATAAGATATCTTTGAAAATATGCACTAAATAAAACAAAAATATTATAAAAAATAAACGACGATAAGGTGGGGTCACATCCAACAGGAATGTGTATTATCTCCATATAAAATGAACGGTTAATATAGCATTTCAATTGCTCTCAAGTACATTGTGGCCACTGACGATCAGGACAAAAAAAGCAAAACAATATGCAATATCATTTAACCTTAATTATAATCTTTTATATCATGCGAATTAAAATGCGAAATAAAATTTCACATTTTGCACCATTGACGTATAGGATAATTGATTTCTGGGTGAAACCACCAAATGGCAGGCTCTATATTTATGAGAGCCAGGGGGTCATTATTTTTAGATTAGAAACTTGCCATGAAGCTGCTTTAAGCATTTCTGGTTTATTGATCCCACTCTTGAACTGGTCATTTGGGAATTGGCAGTCAGTTCGAAGTCCAGAAAGCCCATTTTCTTCATCCGTGACCAATACCAAAGACATGTATACGTCCAGCTAATAGATTCGCAAATAACCAGGATTATTCACTTTCACTTTCCATGCCCATTAAAAAGGTACAATTCTGTCCAATGTGTTTCTGGACTACTTTTAGAAACATGCGGTCAGTAGTTTGAGAAGATTGTCATTACCTTTCATTGAACCCTTACAGGTAATCCGCCTTTGTATCCGCCTTAATTGTTCCTAATACGTTTGAAATTTATCAATTCTCCAGTTTGTTTTTCGACAAATAATAATGGAAAACATCCAAAATGAAACGCGGATTACAGTGTATAATATTTCTGCTATTAGCTTTTGGAAGTTCAGTTATTAACAAGCAAACGAGAGACTTAAGGATTGTTGTTACAATAATGTTCTTTATTGGATAATAAATTATAACTTGTGGTTCAATTTCGTCAAATTTACATATACCGGCGGGTAACATGTAGGTTTACTACTAGTTTTAATCATTGTTACCAATAATAAAATTTGAAAAAAGCGTGAATTAAATTGAGTGTCAATGTCAGGTGAAAATGTAAATTGGATCAATTTAAAATCAAATATTAATTTCCATGAACTAAATGCATCTTTTTTAAGTTTATAATTGCATGGAGAAAAAATATTAAATCAATGCATTCACGTATCTCTCAGACTGAATGCATTCTGAAAATATACTAAATTTTAATGTATTAACGAAAACATTCTATTGCACTTTGTTTATACTATACATTTGAAGGTAACGATAATTTATTACATGCTTTTTCCAAAATGAAATTGTTCTTTATTGATCACACATTTTACATTGATTTTTTTCTGATATTTTGTATCATTTTTATCCAAGATCATCTTAAAATCGTCTTTATTATGTTTGCAGTAATACTATTAAATTTTAAAATAATTTCACTCGGGCAAATGAAAACAATAAAATATCGATACAATCAGAAATACATGTACCTGTACACCGTGTGCAATAACACATTTATTCATTAATCTGTTTTAACAGCAAGTTATTGACAGTTGAATAATACTGCGTAATGCACTTTGAAATATACTTGAATGAAGTACTGTTATTAGTAAATAAACTTAAAAAAGTATGCATGTTGTTCGTGGAAAGATGTAATTTGATTATATTCATTGAGAGGATCTTCTGTTCCAATGAAATTGACACTCCATTACAAGAAGCCTATTGTCTTCATAGTATAGTCATTCAAAATCACCTTTATGAGTTCTCTTACTTGTAAAGCTGTTTTTAGGACTGTAAAAGTCTCATTCCTTTATAACTATAGCTTTGGTGACATCTCACGGGATTCCATCCCTCAGTTTACCATTCGTATTTCTTTTTTCTGTAATGTATTTTTTTATATATTTTTCTCCGAAATTCTTAAATTGCAATTACCAAGAATTAAATACTGTAATTCTAATTGTAATTGACATGACAATTAACATAAGCAAATCGTTGCCTTACGATATACTTTATATATAGCCTGTGCGTGCAACCGCTTATCTCAAGGGATTTCTTGTCACATCAGAAACTGGCAGCAATGAATTTGTTAATGCAAGAACAGAACTCGTATATTTTTTTAATGTTTTGAGAATATCATATTTGATTTGTGAGAGAAATCTGGGAATATGCGAGCTTTCTATAGTCTTATTTTGCATTCATACGTTGCGAATACGACCTTTTTTATTTGATACCATGTCATTATTTTGTATAAACTTGATGCCTTAAGCCAAAACTTGCTTTCTTAATTTATAACAATTATCTCCAGGTTCATTAAACTATATTCTCCGTATTAACATATATAGTACATCAGATATCTGTATTTCTAGAAAGGTGCATAAAATCCCACAATTATCTAGGCTATATGACACAACTGCTAATTAAAATAATATATCGCACAAGTGGTTGTTAATATATGCAATAGTAACTAAAATAATAGCTTAAACTTTAAACAAAACAAGTTTCTTACAAGTTTTTCATCAGGACTTTGAAAATGGTACAAAGTAATGCAAAAACTTTTAGGCATGTACAAAAGTCTTATTCATGCAACTACAAAAGTGTAGTTGCATAAATAAGACTTTTATAATGTGTTCAATAAAGATAATGTTGTGATGATACCTTATTTTCCTTGTCGTGTTAAAGCCTAGCCCACACATCTTCATTTTTATTAGATCTGAAAAGACTGAGCAAAAAATTGACAGAAATCGTCCAGTTTCGCCGAACTAGAGCATAAGTGGCAGGAAATAGGAGTTTGATAGTCTTGCTTGTATACCCAATTGCTTCAGCCCATTAATCTTTTACTATTTTGTAAACCTTATTCAGTTCATGCAAAACGTCAGACTTGCTGTGTACACGTAATATTTTTTGACAAATCTTGCGTGAAATACAAGGCTGACGATATAAAACATTGAGTGTGGATAACAAGTTTAACGTTTTGCATGAATTTAATGAGGTTTGATAAACTCGAAAAACACTGAGTTGAGTTTTGTGTATGCAAGCAAGACGGTCAAATTTCGCTCCCATATGGTTATGTTTTCAAAGACCTGGAAGGTTGCAACTGGTGTTACACGTAATCATTAAATTTTTTAAACGCGTAAATAAATTGCAGGTAGCTGACACCAGGTGGAAGTAAGACCATGTAAGACACACGCGAAATTAAAAACAAAAATCTTATTTATTTTAAAAATAACCAGACGTTTTCATAAAAAACATGGTCTCTGTGCACTACATTGTAGATATTTGAAAACAGAATTTTTACCAATTTTTTTTCTTTAGAATTTTAATTAGAAAAGACGCTGTGCCTTTCAAGAAATTTCCCGATAGGAAAGGGGGTGTTTAGATCAGCCTTAAGAAATTTCTCTCTGAAATTACTTGAAAAAGCAGAAATAAAAGCTGGGCACTCTTTAAAATGTCACTCTTTTGGAAACACTGTTGGAGGCACTGCAAAAATTCAAGCAATCAGCCTGCAATTCAGATTTTTTTGTAGTCCAGGGTTCGAATTGTAGGTAAAGCAGCCAGAAGTGTTTGGTTCGCCAATATGGCGGCTGTAGAGACACCTTCATGCTTAACCAAATGCCGTTCATGAAAAATTGATATCAGGTCAGCCTGCCACAGTATTAACCCAGACTCGCATTTTGAGATGCTGGATTAAGTATTTGAGGAGCCATAGCTGTTCATCCTTTATTTCACCATAAAATTGCCTGTCGTCTAACAACGACCAAATCAAATCGTAGCTTTTTCTGTTTTCTAGCTATGTCGTGACCATTTCCTCTCCAAAGATCGTCTTTTTTCACTGCCATTTTACATTTCCACGCTTTGCCAATTGGGGGTTTTACGGCCAGTATTTCAGACTGATCGATTTAATTCTGCCCATCAGTCGCAATTTACGACTTGTCCGTTTTTACGTCTTACCTGACTTTGAGTCCGACCACTTCTTTTGTGATATGTCCGTCATTTCCTACGTTCCAATTGACTGGTCATCTCGCCGCAAGATTCGAATGGTCTGACCAATAATAGACAAATCAGATAGCATCCGTCATGGTCAGGAACGAAATTAGCTGATGACCCACGCTAAGAACTGTCAGCTTCCGTTTTTGCAAGGGCAACGTACCATTTCAAAAGGACATTAAACTGAATTCTTTACATGTCCAAGATCATTTGAAGCTATAGCTCCAATGATGCACAGATTTGAAAAGCAACTTGTGAGCTATATACTTACTTGTTTTTCTATTTTAACCATATCATCTTTTCCATTGAAACATTTCTATAAACAAATTGGCAGACTTGTCTTAATACAGTATATCAGATTGGATATCGTCTAGTATATACGAAATAAAAATCTGTTAAATTTATAAGTATGTTGCATTAGCTCTGATTTTGTGCAAATTTAAAATAGGAGAATATTTTCAGGTTCCCAATTAAGAGTGGCCTAAATTTTAGAATATAATGCACATTTGGGGTATTTTCTGGTAACTTGCCATTTGTGCAAGTTTCCGTTTTTTGGACGTATAGCCATCTAATTTTTTTACCTGCAGTGTAAATGTTTAAAAGGTAATTTTTCATTTTTCATCGCCCTTTGGGTCAATGACTATACTCCAATCAGTATAAATAAAATTTCTTTCCCTTTTTTGCTTCACCTCCCTAATGCACATAAACTTAACTGGACTTAACCATTAGGACACTTGGCTTCTATATAATTATCATATGAAAATGTTTTGGCTAGTAGTTGTACAAGCTACTTTGATTTTAATATCATAAAGTTTTGAACTATAATGTATGCGATAGCCATTCTACATACTAAAAACGTTGGGTTAAAATTCAACCCAATATTGAGTGTTATATGGACATATCAACATTGGGTTAACATTGGGTTGAATTTAAGTGTAACAACCAAATGCTACCCAAAGTTGGGTTACAGTTATTAACACAGGTTTTGGTTAAAATATGCCCAGAATTAGGTAAATGTGAAGTTTTTTGTTATTTATAATCAACTCATAATTGAGTAACTTTATCATAAATAACACAAACCTGACATTCACCTAATTCTGGGTATATTTTAACCAAAACCTGTGTTAATAACTGTGATCCAACATTGTTAGCTTTTGGTTGTTACACTTAATGTAAATTCAACACAATGTTAACCCAATGTTGGTACGTCCTTATACAGTAGCTAGTACTCAATATTGAGCTGAATTTTAAACCAACGTTTTTATTGTGTGTAAAGGATGTGCATATATGGATCATGAATGCTTTATATTTGAATATACATTGTAGTGGAAATGTGTAGCAGGGGTCTAATACTTGCTGGAAAATTTTGTTATTTCTTAAGTGTTCATGTACAGCTACAGACTGATGCTTTCTTTACCATTTTATTGTAGCAAGGTTGCACATTTTAAAGATTATTTTTTATCAGAACGAAGGATATATGTTTAAGCAGATATTAGTGGTTGAGTTAGAGTAAATTGCCTTAAAATTGCCATAACAAGCTCCTTGATTTCGGGAGACCCGGGTTCAAACCCCGGTCGGCTATCCTGGTTGTGGTTTTTCGTGGTTTCCCACAA
>JAQGCC010003706.1:0-14737 GCA_034698905.1 Xestoiulus laeticollis
TTATCACATTCTCTGTTACAATTAGTATTATCACACTCAACACAATGATAATAAAGGTCCATTGGTTCATTTATCCTGATAAGGCCTATGCTATAAGACCGTTGTAGACTCAGGCTTTCATTGTTTGAAATATTACAAATCCTTCTGAGGAATAATAATTATCTATTTAGAAAATTTAAATAGCCTGCTTAAAACTTTTATAAATAATTTTGGTAAGCGATTTTTCAAATCTGCCATTCTTTTTAATTTTTGTCAAGAAGCCAGATTTAATAGCGCTATTAGGAAATAAAAAATCATTTTTTTTAGAATTTAATTTCGTATTTTAGATAAAATATATGGTTAAGTTTAAAAGATTTTTATAATAGGCCTATTTGTCATATCAATGCCTTATAATGTAGATCTATCATGCAATGCAGAGCAAATCTAAATGAAATTTATTCTATAGCCCTGTTTTATTTTCATCCCATCATGTTACAATTTCTCGTTTTTTGTTACCAGAAGCAAGATGAAGCACTATTAGGGAATAAAGGATCATTTTTTAAAATTTAATTTCATATTTTATGCATCAATTTTTTATATTTATCATACTGTGCCCCATACCATATACATCTAAATGAAATTATTCTAGCCATATATTTTTTGATATCCCACCATGTTACAATTTTTCGTACTTGTACATGCACTTTGAAGTTGCTGTTGTTTTACTGTCGACTTTGCCTTTAACCTTCCAACGAACCTTTAATGTCCACTTTTTTATCATACTGCATTTTTACCATTTTAATTAAGTATTGGGCATTAATGATTTTATGTCAAGTAGACATTGATAATCTTTAAAGTTATATATGGAAACAAATTTGGATTTTAAGTAAATTGAAAAAAAAATATTCATGTACTGCATTACATGTATTTAAATAGCTGGCCCTGTTAGACAATAGTGACTTTGAAAGTGTTAAAAAAATAAAAGCTCATGTGGCTAATACTATAGAATAAAATATCAAAAATGTAAATTATGAATTAAATTCTACAATGATATTCTGCGTGAGATTTTCTATAGTAAACCCAATTTTAATATTAGCTTAATGCACTTGAAAAGCAGTTGGATCCTGCATTTAAGACCAAGTAGAAAGGGATTCGGTTAAACATTTGAAAAGGCTCAAATTCCATTCCTGGGGCCCGGTCTGGGTTTCCTAGTTACCCCTGGTTCCTGGAAAATATAACTGGAGGCATGCACTAATAGTAGGCCCCCCACTATTATCTAGTTGTGCGTTGTCGCCAAAGTGATCTGACTTGCCTTGGGCGTATGTAAACTCACTAGTCAAATTAAAATGGTGTTTGTTGGCTGCATATTGGAACATTTAATTGTTTGGTTTGCATTGTGCACGCATCTCCGTGACATGGCAATTCAAACCTGCTTAACTTGTTTGCAGATTCATCATAAAATGTTGTTCCAGGATACACATTGGTAATTTCACAGGGGGGAACACAAGGATGCACCAAATGACCAGTGTGGGAAACCAAAGAGCATTGCTCTTTTGGTCTTAGTATCCTAGATTCTGTTTCGTGTACCTGCTAAAAACTTTTGCCTTTTGCAACTCGCCTTTGTTACTAGCTGATTGCCTTTCTAAGCTAGGGGTCCCTTGCAGGGAGAGCAATACCCTCCTTGGACCTCGCCTATAGGCGCAGGCGTTGACCATGGCCTACTTCCTACATTTCCAGACACTGTGAGGATGTGCACGTTGGTAATAGGAGCCGGCTGGGGGGTCATGGTCCCCTGACCTGGTGCTAGGGCTCAGAAGGCAAAAGCACATGGTCGTGAAACCACTAATCAATATAGGTCACCATGCGTCCACCGACGTGAAGTGATGTAATTCGCTGTAAGGACGTTCTTTAGGGCCTCTTCCCCTTCTTAGAAGCCCCCTCTGGCCTTGACCCGGGTGATCTTGCTGCCCTTGCCTTTGAAACGATGATTGCCCCACTTGCTCGCCTGTTAAAAACAGGGGACGATGAAACAAAGCCGCCATTCAAAGGAAATTCGTTCTACTTTAAAAAAGCTTTACTAGATAATCGTTTTGAACTTTTTAGCTAAATTGTTCACAAAATGGAAGTGGCTAATCAACATTTACATTATAGGCTCTCTAATCTACATTAGCAATTTCAATTTTTAAATAAATGAAACTTGAACTTTAAAGCTTTGGACTTGTCAACAGAAACTAATTTTGTGAACAATATTATTTTAAGTAATTTTAGGAATAATCTTAGGAATTCAGGAATATTGTGCACATTTGACTTGACCTAACTAAACCTAACCTAAATTGGGCATTAATTGGAAAATGTTTAATTATGTGGGCAGAAATTTCAAGAAATTAAAATAAGATATTAGTTAAAGATTATAATCTGTCTAAAAACATTGGGGCCAGTGAAAAATATGCTATTAGACAGGCTACCTATGATTTCTGAAAGGTTCATTTACCTATAATTTCTGACAGGTTCAATATATGAGTCCCAAGTCGGGACTGGCATGTTTTATGCATTGAGAGATACTGTATTCTTTTACACAGGATGCTCAGATAGATTTTACTGCTTATACTTTAGGCAAACTGATAACTTTAGATCTTTTAGTACCATACTAATAAGATTTTTTTAAGTACTTCTCACATTTTTTTTTAAACTTGACCTAACTAAATCTAACCTAAATTGGAGATTAATTGCAAAATATTTAATTATGTGTGCAAGAGATTAAAATAAGATCTTAGTTGAAGAGTAGATCGAATATCTGTCTAGAAGCATTGGGGGGCCAGTGAAAAATATGCTTTTAGACAGGTTACCTTTGATTTCTGACAGTTTCATGTTTTATGCATTTAGAGATGATATTCTTTTACACAGGATACTCTTAGGCAGGATCTACTGTATATACTTTAGGCAAACTGATAATTTTAAATCTTTAATACCATACTAATAAGATTTTTTAAGTATTTTTCACATTTTTTTTTAATGTGCCTTCTTTTTTTATTTTTTAGATTTAATTACTTATTCAACATGTCGATCAAGTCCATCCATGCTCGCCAGATCTTTGACAGCCGTGGTAATCCAACGGTGGAGGTAGACCTCACCACTGACAAGGGCCTGTTTCGTGCCGCAGTCCCCAGTGGAGCCTCCACTGGCATTTATGAAGCCCTTGAGCTCAGGGACAATGATAAGGGATCATACCATGGCAAAAGTAGGTTTCTGGTTTATACTGCTGGTGATATCAAAAGTTATTTTCCATTTTAACGCCTATAAAATTATGCAGCTTACATTAATGCAATTTTAAAAAAATAATTTAGGTGTCCTAAAGGCAGTTTCCAACGTCAATGACATCATTGTACCTGCACTTCTTCCTAAGGTAAACCTATATTAAAGAGGAAAAAATCATTTGCGTGTTGTAGCTTTTTGTTTCTGATAAGTAAAAGAACTAATCGTACCAACCATATTTTGCAGGGCTTCAATGTCACAGGACAGAAAGAGATCGATAACTTTATGCTCGCTCTTGATGGAACGGACAACAAAGGTAGTTTTAGAAGTTAATTTGTAAAAACGCCTGATTTGTAATGTTTTTTTCAACAAAAAAAAAACAAAAAAAAATGCTTTTCACTTTTGTTGAATGCTGGGCTGCCTCTTTTGTTAAATTAAACAAATTTTATATTTCAGGCAAATTGGGAGCTAATGCAATTCTGGGTGTGTCACTTGCCGTTTGCAAAGCTGGAGCTGCAGAAAAGGTGTGCTAACTTTCGTTTAAAATGAAGTATTCTTGTGAATAGAACGCCTATTCTTTATCACACCACGATGCGCTTTGGTATGGTTCGTGAATGTCTTTTCCGTGTTCCAAAACCAGGGCATTCCTCTGTACAAGTACATTGCGGAGTTGGCCAACAACAACAACATTATCCTTCCGGTACCAGCCTTCAACGTGATCAATGGTGGTAGCCATGCTGGTAACAAACTGGCCATGCAGGAGTTTATGATTCTTCCCACCGGTGCAGCATCGTTCACGGAAGCCATGAAAATGGGCTCCGAGGTGTACCACCACTTGAAGAATGTCATCAAGGGTAAATTTGGTCTGGATGCAACAAGCGTGGGGGATGAAGGAGGATTTGCTCCCAACATTCTCAGCAATAAAGAAGGTAGGCACATGAGGATTGCAAAATAACCGAGTATTCGGTGTCAATTCGATGTATACACAGTCTGAATTGTGGTTACTTGTAATTTCGAACAGCTTTGGAACTGATTAAGCTTGCCATCGAGAAAGCCGGATACACTGGAAAGATCGAAATTGGCATGGATGTGGCCGCTTCCGAATTCCACAAGGAAGGCAAATACGATCTGGATTTCAAAAACCCCAACTCAAATTCCGCAGACTACGTTAGTTGAATTTTATTTACTTTTTCCCCGAAAGGCTGGTTTCTTCGAATCTTCGTTACTCAATTTCGTATTTTTTTCTTCTTTAGTTGTCACCCGACAAGTTGGCCGATTTATACCGCGAATTCGTTAAGGATTATCCCATTGTCTCCATCGAAGATCCATTTGACCAGGATGACTGGAATGCTTGGACAGCGCTACTTGCCAGCGTGTCCATTCAGATTGTAGGGTAAGTTGGCACACGATCTCCTAAATGACATTTTGTCGATTTGATTTTTATCCGCCATCCTAAGTTTTTCATAACGACATTTAGGGATGATTTGACCGTAACAAACCCCAAGCGTATTCAAACTGCCATCGAGAAGAAAGCGTGCAACTGCCTTTTACTGAAAGTCAACCAAATCGGGAGCATTACCGAAGCCATTCAAGCGTAAGTAGTTTTTTCAATATTGCCGATGTGTGACGTTTGCATCTTCCAAAAAAAATCCTGTTGACGAGTCGTGATTTTTAATTTGTACACGTTTAAACCGTAGCTGGGTTTTCTGTAGTTAATCAATGTGTACTCCCATTTTGAAATATTTTGTTTGTATTTCAACTTGAAATTTCGATTTGTTCCATGCAGTCATCTCTTGGCAAAATCCAACGGCTGGGGAACAATGGTGTCTCACCGAAGTGGAGAAACCGAGGATTCATTCATTGCCGATTTGGTCGTGGGCTTGAGCACAGGACAGGTAAGCTTTCATTTGTTTTTTTAAGAAATTTTCTGTCAAATTCACACACCCCTAGATGCCCAGTCTCCCTCTGTCCCATTCGATGATTCTGTGGGTGGACCGGTAGTCATTTAATTATTTCATTAAAGATCAAGACTGGTGCTCCGTGTCGATCAGAAAGGTTGGCAAAATATAACCAAATTCTGCGTATCGAGGAGGAACTTGGAAGCCATGCCAAATTTGCAGGGAAAAACTTCCGCTCTCCATCTTAAATGTTGTCCTTTGTCATACTTGTCTGAGAATGCATGCATTGCATGAATCACGACCATTTTTTTTTCTTCGATTTTGCTAGCTATACTATATCCCTAGACAATTTTATTTTCAATTATTGATGTTATGCTATACTAGAATTCATTCAAGTGTTAATTGTTGTTCATGCTTAAATCATAATTTCTCAAACCTTGCGCTGCTAGAGAGCCAGACGTGTCACCAAATTTTGATATTTAAAATATTTTTGTCCAAATTAAGTTGAGATTTTTTGCAATATGCACAGTAATATTTGTATAAAAACATTGTCTAGACTAATGTTTTAATATGTAACATTGGTCCGTTTTGCTTCAAATGCTAAACTAGCTGCAAAACTAGACAGTCTGAAAAAGTTTGAGGACCTATGCTTTAGGTTAGTGTTTTTCAACCAGTGTGTATTGTTTGTTTGCAGACAAGTCGAAAATTTACCTTTTATATAATAAGTGTAATTGTTCAACTTGGAGCAGATATTCAGAACCTAATTTTTCTTTCTTTCGTTAAGAAAAAAACAGTATGGTGTGCCACAACTGAGTTGAAAAGCACTGGCTTCTATAAATTGTTCTTCTATAAATGTCTTAGTTAGTGTGCTATTATGTGGGTAAGGGACATGGCAATGTGGTAATTTGGCACAGTGGTAGATTAAGGTATGACATCTTTTTACTATCCCTTATAGTAAAGCCAGCCCATCTTGTAATTGTGGTTTTCTGTGTAAAACTTAAAATAAGGTTAAATTTTAGAAATTCTTGGAAGAATTTTCTCTCGACTAGTATTATGTGAAAGTTGAATTCTTACAAGGTCACATGTAGCTTAAACTTCGTCCACGACAAAACATTATGTGCAGATGGCAAGTTAGACATTTTGCATGACTGATGGGCTGGCACTTATGTATAAGCAAGATTGTCAAACATCTATTTGCTGCCATTATGTTCTCGGCGACCTTGAAGGTTGCAAATTGTATTACGTCACTAAGATATTGCTCCAATACGATTTTGGAACTACTGTGTGACAGTTTGAGTAGTGTAGATGCACTATTTGTGCCAATTTGTTTGCTCAGTCTTTCCTGATCATGCCAAACCAGGCTTTACAATTAAGAGGAAAAAATCTATGTCGAAATATTAAACACCACTGTGCACCACTTTACTGCAGCGAATTGCTTGTGGGATTTTTTATTCCTCAATGTTGACCTTACAAAATGTATCAATGAATCATGTAAAACATCTAGTCAGCGCTTGTTAGTTAGTTGCGCTACTTTTTATTACTTTCTTAAGTTTTGGTGTGTGGTTGTATTGCTATAAAGCAATGTGGAAGCTAAAACTCAATGGGCAGAAACCTAAGTTTTGAAATTTTAGGGTAATCCAACAGTTCCAACAATTTAATTGTTGTATTGACAAACAACTTAAGTTTTTACCATCATGAAATGAGCAGTAATACTTGTCAAAAAAAAACAAAAAACGCTACCCTGGACTGCCTTATTCATATCGCTCATTCGAAAATAGGCCAAAACTTGTTTTCATAGCATATGCCATACTAAAAACTATGACGAATGCAACCCCGGTGAAAAAATTCAATGTACATAAAAATCTATGTTTGGTGTGGTAATTTTCGTGTTGGAGAAATAAGTGACTTTTTGTGATTCTCCATTATGTGTGTTCATGCAATTATAACAAAATAAATTCGCAGAAAAAAGAACCAGACCGCTTTGTTTATGTTTAATTTATTATAAAATCAAAAGCATTGATTTCAAAACTACCAGTACCGAAAATTTAGATACTGAACAGGTGTATAATTAACTTAAGGTAGCTAAAAATTACCAGGAATTATGAAATTTATTTAATTACATATCCCGAATGAGTTTGTACTTCGAAAAAAAATGAAGATGTCAGTTATTTACAGATGTGAGCATATATGAACATGTACAACTGTACATTGGAGATCAACACGGCACATCATAATGCGATCACATATTGGGCAATCTTTCAGAAGTCAGACTCGTCTTCTGAACTAAACTGAATCGGCTTTGGCTTCTTTTTTACAGTGGATCTGGTATTTCTCAGCACACTTACATTGGCCTATAACAAAATGAATCAGTGTCGGTTATTTGGCATTCTCGTACAGAGAAATCTTCCCTGCATTAATTTACAGTCTGTGTAACTCACTTCTTCCTTCTCGACATCGTCCAATTTAGCTCTTGCTCTTGTACTTCTACTGGTACTTGGTGCTATGATGCTCGCATTGGCTTTTCGGGCTTTAACTGTCGAAGTCACACGACTCTTTCCCTTGATAGCCTGATTAGCTTTGTTGTACGTTCCTTCTTCTTCTAACCCTTTATTGTGGTATTCGTCAAGCTTCTGCTCTAGTTCTTCGAGCATTGTCTGCAAAAATTGCACGGTGTGAAAAGCTTTTCCAAAAATTGAGAGGTGAGAATATTCTTGCTCACTGACCTTGTGTTCGGGTTTGGCAGATTTCACTCCATTCGAAATAATGCTGCAGAAATGCTCGTACACTTGAGGTTCCATAAGTTTGTCCGAATAGCACGACAGGTTATCCAACAATTTGCGATGGCACCGCTCGTTTAAGCACAGCAAAGATATGCAAAATGCCAAGTCTCTCCACTGCCGCTCGAGACTGATGAAAAACTTAATATTAGAGAACTGCAGTGTTACATTTGGAAACTTGACTGAAGATGATAACTTACCGCGTACAACTGAAGCGCTGGCAAAGTTTCTCCACCAAGTTTTCCAATAATTTATCCTTTTGAACATAAGGTAGCAGATGCCTGGAAAATATTTTAAGATTTATGTTCATCGGCTAATTACGAAAGTCCATGTTGTACAAACAACAAATGTTAGCAGTGGATCAATACTTTAAAACCGCCTGAAAGTTTTCTTCTGTTGTTCCTACTTCATTGTCGGACAAGCGACTAATAATGTCGGGCAGAAGGTTGTAAATGGCATTGCCCTATAAAGAGAGAACTATTGTTAAATACTGAGTTATTTAAAAAAGTGTTACTTAAGAGGGTTGCATACCAGAATAGGCCTTTTTCCCTAAATTATATTTTAATTTAATTTTGGAAACTGATAGGAACAACTGGAATGTACGGGGACCTAGCATAAATATTCTATTTTTTGTTTAAATATATGTATATTACATTTCATGGAAATGTCCGTAAAGTTTACCAGACCCTCTACAATTATAAATTCAATGGACATATTTCCAAGAAATGGAATATACATGAACATAAACAAAAAAATTAAATAATAGAATATTTATGCTAGGTCCTCGTACATTTCATTTGTTGCTATCAGTTTCCAAAATTAAATTAAAAAATAGTTTAGAAAAAAAGTCTTATTCTGGTTACTTAAACCAAACTCGCCTTTCTCGATAATTCTAAAAAGAAAAGTTTGGCCATTCCGGCAATGCGGTCGTTGGGATTCACTACACAAAGGGCCATTTCGCTAATCTGTCCTTTCACTTTGATCAAGTCGTGCAGAATGAGATGAGTGAGGATGATGAGAGCAGTGTGTTTCACTTCAAACGAATCGTCTCGCAACCTGAAAATACGATGTAATTGACTTTGTATTGTATGATGCGTTTTTTACAGCTTTTCATGAATTTGCCAGTCCTAATTTTATGTGCTTCATTACCTTGCGTATATGTGTGGCGTCCACGGCTCCACGATATTAGGAAAGCGGCGAGCCAAATCTCCGAGGGCCACGATGGTGTTCGCGCGTATGGTTGCTTCGGGAGACTTTTCCAGAATGGTGATCAGCAGCTGCATATTATCATCGCAGAAATCGGAACTAGGAATGCGTGCAGCAAATTTTGAATCAGTCGGAGCAAAACGACACTGTGCAACAGAAAATGTATAAAGCATCTTACCTCACTATCATGAATTTGGCAAGCGACAGGGAAGCTGCTGCTTGCAAATTAGGATCTGAATACTTTCCTGGATTGCTGGCCACAGCAACGATGACGTGAGACAAGCTGGCTAATAGGTTCGTGCCGGTTACCAGTTCCTTATCGCACAGATTGTGAATATATTCTGCCTCTATGTCGTCACCACCGGCACCTGTAATACCGCAGTCTTCATCCAAGGAATCCGTTAGATTATCTTTCACCTGTTATAGCTAAGATGTTATGTCTGCCATGGAAAATGCAATGCAGAGGTATTATATTGTCGCCGTGACAAATTTACCTTGCTAACAGAAGCTTTAGCGCTGAAAGATCGCCTGCTCCGTTTGTTCTTGGCTTTATTCTGTGTGGCTTTTTCTTCCTCCACATGATGACGGCGCTTTAGTTCAGTGAAAATGTCAATGTCCATAAAGGTCATTTGACAGAGGGCGACATGACCGCACATGATCAAGAATCGTGAAAATATGGCAGATTTGCAAGAGTGTTCATCACTACCATCTGCAGGTTGGGAAAAACGAGAACGGTGGTCTTCAGATTTGGACCCACTCAATGCATATACAGAAACTAAGATGAAATTTTATGAAGCCCACCTTCGCTCATGTTTGGTCCCATTATAGTTTTAAACATCTGTCTGATTATATTTTCGCAGATGCGGTCTGGATGCTCTGCCAGTTGGTAAATAACGGACACCGCCTGTTCTGTCATGGGCACCCACATTCGATCCCGTAGGTTTTCCACACCTGGAAAACGTTGTCAATTCAATTCAGTTTTTTAGTCCAACTCTGCACCGTACAGTCAGCAAATAAATAACGAATCCATTTTCAGGAGAATACTTTTTGCAAATATGTAAAATCCTAAAAGTAGCTATCTAGAATAGAATTTTCCAGTACCTTTTACAACCAGTTCTGTGAGTCTCTCGAAAATGGCATGGTCATGAGGAAAGCGCAACGGGGCCGTTTTGGAAGTCGCAGAAGCCTGGATATAAGAACTCCAATGCAACTAAATTTTTTTTTACAATTCATTCAAGGGTGAGCAGTGGATTTTATCGTTACCTTTCCGGTTACCGCCAATTTCAGTAAAGCGCAGCAAACGTCACGTGCAAATTTGAAGTTGTTGCTGGCCCGAGAGCCCAGACCGACATTGACGAGCGTGTGTAGGTTGTTCTCGATCATTTCTCGCCTGGATCGTCCAACCATGCTCAGTAATATGACGGCGGCGTTGCTATCCCCCTTGCTGTGATTACCGTTCTTGTTGGCAAATCTTTCCCACAGCACCGCAAAAACAGAATCTTCTATTTCTCCTGCATTCACAAATTCACTAATCTAGGAGTAAAAAGCGTGATTTAAAGCGCATGTTTCAGCTGGCATAAAGTCGAAACGTGTTCGCTACTTGCCAATTCTTCGAGGGACTCCAGATCCCCGATCGAAGCGTTCTTGGTCATCATGGTCAAGTTTCTGACTATGTTTTCACATTTTTGCTTCTCCTCCGATTCCTTATCCGGTTGTCCTTGCAAGTACAGGCTCTTGTATGCCGCCATGACTGCAGCTTTAATGCCCGCTTCCTTTGACCAAATAAGTGGCAACATTTTGCGCACCCCCAGATTGGCGTCCACCACGCCAAAATTGCTGGCTGCCATAAAGAACTGAATCGCTTCCAACACGTCTGTGTTTTGCGACGAGCCCAACAACTGACTCACAAGGGGCAAAGCTTGAGAGATAAGCTCGGCAAATTGAGTCGTGTCCTTAAGCATGAAAACGTAAAGTTATTGCACGGAACACGGCACACAGAATACTAGCAGGGTAAACGTGCACTCACCTTGAAGTACTGTACGACAACCATCTGTTTTTCTACTTCTGTGGGTTGAGTTGTATTTTCGTTGGTATCCATATCATTCGTGGGAAGATAGAAAGATTCGTCGGAGTCCGTGGTATCGTTTACCTGGTTAGCATTAGATTTTTGTGGGATGCAATTCTCTATTTTCGGATAAAATTATTTAACTAGTTGCATTATGAATGAATCCCATACAAGTTGTATCTTTTTTGGTGAAATGTTTTACTAAATCCATAGTTGGATAAATGTTTTCTAACCTAAATAGATGGTTTTCAATGCATCCATGATTTGCTCTGGCGTGGATTGCTCGGAAGATGGCTTATCGTTGCCGATGGGATCCTCCTCGTCATCATATGCATTCGTAAGTTTTGCGTGCAGCAAAACAGCAGCAGATGCTACCTTTTCAAGGCTACGTGAAGCTAAGGACGACACCAGGATTTCTGTCAGCTCTTGACTAAAATCAAAAGGTCAAAGAGATTATCACACTAGGTTGGCTTAGTGGTTATGCTTAGCTCCTTGATTTCGGTAGACCCCGGTTCAAACCCCGGTCGGCTATCCTGGTTGTGGTTTTTCGTGGTTTCCTACAACCTCTCTGCCGGGATAGTTCCTCAAAAATCGGCCACGACCGTATACTCTTAATTCCCATTAAAAATTCTGGCACTTTGCCCCCTGCCACATGGCATACTACATGCTGACGGCAGGGTAAGGAATTGAATTGAATTGAACTAAATTAATTAAAATGACTCCTTTCTAGCAATGCCAACTTCTTTCTCACCGTGAGAGCATTATTAAGTCATCGTCTTCTGTTTCCATCTCCACTGCCGCATTTACAAGTTGTTCCAATTGCTCTTCTATGCTTGTCCATTCATTTGCGGCTGCTTCATCTATTATTTGAAAAGGTAATGTTTTCCATCATTACATTCGGAAGATTGCACTCTTTCAACGATAATTAAAACATACTGCTGTTTTTTTCCGGAGAGTTTTCCGAAGAGTCATTGGTGAGTGCGGCTAATTTGGCTTTCTCCTTTTCAAGGTTGGCCTTTAGTTCATTCAGAGACAGCTGTGGAGCAAAAATTAAAATGGTTTTCATAAACATTTAACCGACATTGGGGATTAGGCTCATCAATGTTTATAAAAATTTGCAGCATGTGAGAAAAATGTGAGTAAATTACCTTAGCAGCAAAAGGATTACCCTGCAAAAAGGCTGTCAGCAGCTGAATTGCGCTTTTGCGAACTGAGCACGCTTTATCCGTTAAGCGACCAATGACTAATTTCAATATGTTCTTTTGCCTGCCAAGAGGAACCGCTTGTTCTTGGCTCAACTTAGTCCAAATTTGGAGTACGCGACTACGCACGAATGCATTGACGTCGTGGACGTGCTCCTCCAGATGGTCTAGAAACTGGTCTCGCATTTTGCGGGATTTGGCATCCATTTCTGTACGTCCAAAGCAGTGCGTTACAATTTCGCCCATGATACCTAAAACGCAGTTTCTCATGCTGTATGACTAGAATTGGAGACGTTAAGGATATTAAGAAACCCCACAAAAATCTGTACTGATATTAATGTTCTATCCCTTACATCTCCATTTAGATGAGTGGCTAAAATGCTAATGTTCGAAAGAACTAAGTCGGGAACGTGCTGAGCCACTTCCACCAAGAAAGTAGAAAAAGCCCGCGTTGCAACGCCATCCGCCGAAAGATCTTTGGCCTCTGAGCTTCCTATCTCACGGATAACTTCGTTAAGCATGTTTTTCATTCCATAATCTTGTGCAAAGAGAATGACGCCATGAGCCAAAGGAATTGCCAAATGTTCAAAAAGCTGGAGCATTTGAACGAGCTTCACTGCACATCCTGTATGGTACAAGTTTTTTAGTCAATATATGAAATCTACAAGCATAAACTCATCTGCAATGGGGATAAAAAGTACAATTACCTATATTGTGCTTTTGCATTTTGAGCACATGACCCAACAGCTTAAAAATGGCATCTCGTAATTCCTTGTTGCGATTAATGCCAGTGTTTTCCAAAAGTTTGTAACAACAGTTTGATATCAAACTATAATTTAAAAAAAATATATATATAAAAATGGTAATCGGTCGAATGACACATTTATAATTATCTGCACCATACTTGAGAAATTCTTCTTCCATAATTGGTGGATTCCACAAGCGATTCAATGATAGCGAAAACAACTGTTGCAGCAGTTGAACCACATCATGTTTCTTTGAATCCCAAGCCCAATAAGCGTCATGATTTTGTGCTTTTCCTTTCCTTTTTCCCTGAAGTAAATTATATGTTCAATTCTAGTTGGCCGTCAACTCCAGATTAGTCATGCTCTACCTTTTCATTCATAAGCTGCGACACTGGCTTTTCAGCTTCCGATTCGAATTTGTGCATTGACTGACAGAGGAGATAGCACAACATTTTTAATGTCAACAAGCTTTGGGATCTGCTTTCTGCATCGAGCTCCTCTTCATCGTCAAGAAGGACGTTCAGGTCATTGATGAGGAGTGACAATCCTAAATACGTGTACAAAACATCTTAGCGACACACTCTTGAATGTAATCAAAAAACACGTAAAGTAAGTGACAACATTTTGAACCTTTTCTAAGCATGCTAAACATTTCTTGGTGATACTTTTTATCCAGCCCATTTCCGTGTCTGAAGAAAAAAAGAAAATTTTAGCTTTCATTTTCCAGTAATTCATACATTAAGCATTATTGCGGAGAACGCTTACGAGAGACAGCTGTAAAGCATGTCAAAGTACTCGATGATGAATGCAGCCCCTTGCTCGTCTAATGATGTCTGACACTCTAACAAATGTAGATAAAATATATAGTTAAATTAATACGAGTGGACCCCAGATTAAATGATTTGAAAGATAACCTTGCCTAAAAAACTATTCACATATTAAAACTAAAATTATGCAAAACGCTTTAGTTGCATTTCTAGTGTTATATTTGATTGATCGACATGCAATTTAATAGTGCGAAAATTATATTCATATTATTATTGTAATATTTATTGTAACTAATTTAAAAGGGCTAGATGACAATATTTAGCAATTTCTCATCTGAAATTTAAGAAGTAATGGAAATTTCCATGATCTTTACATGTACTGTATAAACATATATGATGACATTCTAAATTGGGGACTAAAATTTATTATTGGCAATAATTTCTTCACACGCTTTATAATTCCATAAAATAAATTGGAATGCTTCATCACAGTACATGTAGCATGATAATTAGTTCTTTTATTTTGAAAAATCGTTTTTGTTAACTGCACACAATTAACATACACATGTTGTTTACAATGATATACATGTGTACATGTACTGTATAAACACTGTATTTTATTTACAACTAACTTTATCCATTACTAATTTAATCCTGAATTAATAAAAATAAATTAATTATTGTTAATAAAGTTAATAACAAAACAATATTTAAATAGATTAAGGCTGAACTGCACACCCCCATTCCTATGGGGAAATTTTGTTTATTCATACTTTTAAAAAAACTACTTGTTATAATACAAAAATAAAAATTGATAAAAATGCAGTATTTTTGTAGCTCCTACT
>JAQGCC010003707.1:0-14735 GCA_034698905.1 Xestoiulus laeticollis
ATTCAAAGGAGTGGAAACTATTGCGCCGTCACGTGTGAATGCCGATCTCTCGACGTTAAAATTGATTTCCGTTTTACAGTAGTGATTCGCGTTTGGTGCGTGGGGGGCTTTAGCCTATAACTAAACCTAACCTGACGTTACCTAGCGGTCCTAGCATAACCAAACCCGAATTGGCCATACAGTATGTCGTAAATACACGAATAAACCCCGGGTATTCACATGTAGTGAAATTTCTAATAAACCCTGGGTTTCGAATAAGCACCGAGGGTCAATAAGCCTCCGCGGGTTTCTTTTAGTATTTATGGTACATGTATACGAAATAAAGCGCAGCCTCGGTAATCCGACCCTGCGATCAGGGCCGCCGATAGCCAAAGCCGGGGCCCCAACAAAAACCAATGAAAACAATAGTGAAAAAATGAAAAAAAATAGTGAAAAATATGATAAAAACACTCAAAACTCCGAGAAATTCGTTAAAATATATCGCTGTCCAGGCCCCGAAAATTGCTGGCCCAGAGAATTCCCCCCTACCCCTTCTCATCAGGCCTGCCTGCGATAATCCGAAACACTCAATAATCCGACACTTTTCTCTCTCGATTTTTTTTGAAATTTCCGAAATACATGTGAAAGGGCATAATGTTTCAAAACAAACAAGCATTACAGATTTGTTAAGCCAAACAATGCAATAGGTAACAGCATACACAATATACATGAATACGCAATGAGTTCTTCTAATCCGACGTTTTTCGATAATCCGACATGTCCCATACGGTGGCGGATTATCGAGACAGCACTGCATTTGTACGTGCTGAGTTCTCACCATGTGTAAACATCCGGTCACCAGAGAGGGGTTAAACCCAAACCTCGCCAGGATGGCAGGAAAGGTAACCCGCGCGTTGCCGCCAGGAGTGACGTCACACATGACGCCACCCGTTTAACGGTGGGTTCGCTAGATGGCGCCACCAGGCAACGTTGGCAGCTGCAAGGCTTGCCTTTCTCCAGATCATGATGCTGGTGAGGTGAAAAGCAAGTACGCGATCGTATATAGCCGTGGTTGCGGTGATCGGTGGTGTTTAATCGGTCCGTGTGTTCGCGTCGTTCGGGCGACGAGGAGGACTGGCAAGATGGCATCTACCTAGTCACGTTTTGTCTCGCCGCTACAAGCACGCCGTCTTGCCTCAAATCTCGCGTGACGGGTCGAAAAAAAAATAAATAAGGTGAAACCCTCGTGTGAGATTTTTCTCCATCGTTCGGTGCGCTGGGGTGAAACGCATCCTCTGCATCATCACCATTCCTGGTTGGAAAGTGAAAGCAGGGCAGAAAGGGAAAGTCTCCAGTGAGATACACATTTCATTTTTCGAGGAGTGTTTACGCGTTTTTTCGTCCGTCGTCAACAACTGTGTGTGTGGTCTTTTCGTCGTATAATCGCTGTCCGAAAACAATGTGGACCGTTCGTACGGGACACTAGGAATGCGCCGCAGCATCTCGTCTATAGTTTACAACAAGCACCAGCAGCAGTAGTAGCATCATGAAGTTCGCCGAACATTTGGCGGCGCACATTACGCCAGAATGGAGAAAACAGTACATACGATACGAGGTAAGAGCCCTAGTCGAACTTCGGTTCGCTTACTTTATCTCCATCCCCCCATCAACACCGAATTCGGAGTTGGCCCGCGGGCCGAATCCGGCCCTTCATATGACAACCCTAGTGAAAAAACGTCAAGCTGTCTCGACGTATAGAAAAAGAATTATGCCCATCTATCAATGGGATTTTATTCTAACTAAATGTCTAGGCAAACAACGAGTATCATGAAGCTGTTGGACAGCAATGGGACAAAATGAGAACTCACTATCAATGGGATTTCATTCTAACTGCATGTATATATGCAATAACACTAGTCTCTTAATAATAAGATATTATTAATTGATAGCTTGGCTGATTTCGAAATCATACTGAATCAGGCTGGGCTGCCTCCCTAATCACTTGAGATGAACCAACTCGAATCTGGCCCGCGGGCCAAATATGGCCCTTCGTGGGGCTACCCAATTGAAAAATACCAAGCTGTCTTGTATAGAAAAACAACGAGTATCATGATTCATGAAGCTGTTGGACAGTAATGGGACCAAATGAGAACTCACTATAAATGATAACTCCCCAATCACCTGAGATGAACCAACTCGAATTTGGCCCGCGGGCCAAATATGGCCCTTCGTGACATTTCGTGGGGCTACCCAATTGAAAAATACCAAGCTGTCTTGTATAGAAAAACAACGAGTATCATGAAGCTGTTGGACAGCAATGGGACCAAATGAGAACTCACTATCAATGGGATTTCATTCTACGAGACTGTCATGAGCCTCTTAATAATAAGAGTACATGTATAAGACTTTATGAGTTATGAGATCTCACTGCGATAAGAACATGCATCAAGGCAATTAGTCTTACAAGTATAATTTTAAATTGGGATTTTCCAAAATCTCGTTAGCAATGGGTCTCATACATTGCGATTTTTTTACTAAAGGGCTTGAAGCGAATTGTTAACCTTGATTCTGAAACTTCTCTGGGGAAAATCCCATATTAATATTAGCCCTGTATAAGATCAGCTTATAACGATTTGCTCTAGTATTAAGTGAAAATATATTTTGGGTCACATCAGCTGTTTGTCATTAAACCAAATCAGCTGATCTCGTCCATTGAGAACTTGTGGAACCTTAAGTTCAGATCACATCTGCTTGACACTCATTAGAACCCCGCGTTCTAAAATGTTTGGTTATGAAACTGATTGTGTAAAGCTTAATCGGCATTGTTTGAAACAGAACCAGCTGATTTTGTCTGGATATTGATTTTTAACTGTATTGGTGCCAGCATGCTCGAGTACGTAGCTGATATGCATGTGTGAAGAATATGTGGTTCAGTTCAGTTTGTGCCCTTGAAACTGAACAAGCTGCTGTTGTCCTAAAATTGATCCGAACTGAATCGATGTTGACAAGCTTGGGGTTTAGTTCAGAATAATGTTTAACATAGAACTGAACCAATTCAGACCAATCCATCCCATTTCATAACATTGAATGGATCAAGAAGCTGAATGATGTTAAAAGGTGCCTGTATATACACCAGGCTGCTTTTGCTGCGCAGCCAATTATAAAACTTCGCAGCTTTTGTAAGGGGTACTCATAACGAAATTCCAATTCTAATTGATTAGCCAATTCCATCAAAGTCGAAATTTTTGAGGTCATTGCGGAGAGGCTATCTGAGCACAAGTTATGAGTACCCCTTACAAAAGTAGCCTGGTGTACAGACAGGCACTTTTACAGTAGTTACATACAGCCAGATTAAAACACGTTCTGACACTGCTTCTATAATCTATTGCACGTCAATTTAATGCAGTTTACCAGAACGAGAATGTTGTTAGATGTTTTAGATATAATGTATGGTTTGACCTAAGAACGAATTTGACCTAGTCACTGTAGTCAGGCCAATTTACGATCGGACATATGTATTGGAATTACCAATTGACTACACTGTACTTTGTTTGTTTGTCATGGTGACAATGTTATTGTATTTCTCGGGTAAACGCGAATTAAGTCAATCTTAATCGAGTACAGTGACGACGTCTGTTTGGTCGAGATTCCTATACAGCTAATCATTTTGAGAGAAGACAGTCGACGAGACAGTATACTATTTTGAGGACACTTGACACGTGGAAAATTTGCAATTTTACCCCTCCAAATTACAATTTGAAAGTGAAACTATGCATGTAGCTTACATGTAATTTAAAAGTTGAAAAGTTTACTTTGGCATCTTCTTAATATTCCTCATAAAGTTGTTGTTGATCTTTAGCTTTGATGCATGCCAAAACGAGCAAGCACGTGTCGTAAGAAACTTCATTCTTTGCAAAAGTTATCATTAAGCATACATAATATTAAGCTGAAACAAATTCTAGAAATAAAATTTCGCGTAATTTCGGCATGTGTGTCGAAATGGAAATTTCAATTTATTTCTAGAATGGAATAATATTCTATTCAGGACATTTTTTCAATTTATTGATCAACAACACTATTTACATTAAAATTTGGAAGGTGCATGCACACATCGTTAAGAAGCACTTAAAAAAATTGATAATCATGCGTTAATTACCCAACACGAATTCGTATACCTGTACATGTATATTATACAAGTTACAATACCCAATTTCGATAAGTGATAAAATTTTTATTATTACGAAGTATTTCAAAAACCGTTGCAGTTGCGTAAGTTAAGCACGTGCATAACAAGTTGTTGTCAAAGTGAAAACTTACATGTACTTTAAGAACTTGTGGTACTTTTGGATATACATGTTATAGGGAGAAATATTTCAAAATTACGGTACTGTACAGCATGACCACAAGGTTATCCTTAATCAAGTTGCTAGAAAGTTATGAAAAAAGAAAGCCATTTAAAAAGCCTCGAGAAAGTCATTAGACATCAGCTTAAAAAATAGGGTTAAGGAGGAAACTCCTGGAAATTTATATAGTGAAAAAAAAACAGCCCTAGTTTGAAAAATAACTTGTCACCGAAATGATAGCAATTAACCCAATAGCGAGGTTGAAATCCTAGTTGTTTCTGAGAAATGGTGACTTTCAATTTCGATATGGCGAACAGCTGATTTCAAGCTTTAACTAATTATCCCTTTCAATCTGTTTGCTTAACCTTTGAAACTGGTATCGACCGATAAACAATATATCTCCAGATTAAATATCCCACGCCTATTATGGTCACATTGGCATTATAACGACGATAACCATATATAAAAAATATCGATTTTTTTTGGTGCGCCAGTGACAGATAGAAAGCGTTTAAAAAGAAGAGGATTAATTATTGTCAGAAAATGAAAATGACGTCACTCAAATGACGTTTTCAATTAAGTAGAAGCGATCGTGATGCTTATTATTTATTTTTTTTGCACTAAACCTAACAGTGGGTTGGGAAGAGATTTATTAAACCGTCCGACGACATTTTCGCATACTAATCAGTGTTACCTTTTCGTTTTGCTCGATTTATGACCTAAAAAAACTGCTTCCAACCAAAAGGTTTATGGATAAAAACTAGAAGTTGGCATATACAAAGTTTCCAATGCAAAGGCGCTGAATAACATGCTTGTGTGCATGCGTTGTACGTGTCTACTCCTATTTACCCGAAATAATAAAAGGGTAATAAATAAAAATATTGGCTATATCTAGTTTAGTGTCACCGCAGGTTTAAATGCTTACGAGATCGTTTCGTTTAATGATGCACTCTGTATTAATACAACGGAATTTAGCATTGATATGAGTTCCAGAACATAACTTTTTCTTCTCAATATTTATTTAATTAACCTTATCGTATTTACAGTCGATTTCACCAACCTATTTAATCGTTCCTTAAACGTTAGTGTAAATTAAGGCCAATCATTTCGTTTGCTATACCATTGTGACTCAAGTTTAATGATCAATTAAACAGGGTGGTGAAACCAGCCATTAAAAAGTTATAAATAGGGAATATTACAAAAGAATACACTTCTAAAATGGAACGTGCAAGCATTGTAAAGCATGCACCCAAAGGGAATTTGCAATTGTTATTAGTTAATTTTAAAATGTTGGAAAAAAATGATTTCTTCGTAGAAATCCTAAAATTTTGCAAGTTTTTCCTCCCATAATAATTTTATAATTTATTTTCCGACACTTGAATTTTGCAATTATATAACTTGTGTTATAGGACAGTTGCTCACATGGAGGCTTCCCTAGCTACACCTAATCAAAGCTAGCCTAACCTGACCTAACCTAACTAACCAAGGTTTTGTCAGGAAAAAGGATAAACCTGGAAAAGTCAAGAAAAACATTCATTTTGAAAAAAGTTAGAGAAATTCAACATATACATGTAAATAGATTATTAGCCAGTTATAAGTTATCGTAATAGTTGTGATGACAAATAAGCTCTGCATCTGTAAAAATGAGGAATTCCCCTTTATTTTAACATAGTTTCATATGAAACAAGACAAAATTTAAGCACGAATATTTTTGCTAATTTATGATTTTTTAATTCAGATATAGTAATTTGCGTGATGACAAGTTTTATTTATTGCAGTACAGATAAGTTGTCGTATTTTTAAAATATCAGGATATAAAAGGAATTTTAATGGAAAAGTAACCCAACCTGGCCAAATATAACCTAAACTTACCCAAACGATCGATATTGGGAGTGTAATCAGGGTGGGAAAATGTGTGGGCAAATGTCCATGTGCGATAATGTCCTTGTCACCTTTAAAAATTAACTATTTGGCAGCTGTTGGTGTTCTAAGTGTCACTTGTTCGCTCGATAATCGTGATGAACCGTTACTGCTAACTGATCATGGTGCAGTAGGTCACGAGTACAAGTACTGCGTATTTGGGTTGCTTAAAAAAATTTGGCAGTTTGACATTTCCTAGTCAGGGAAAGGCGACCGAATGACTCACAGAAAGCGGAAGAAAAAAAACGCTAAAACATTGTCAATTCAAATGTGTCATAAGTGCGAAATATAGATAAACCAGAGTCAGATTCGATCCGGTCAAGTCTCTATTCGTGATGAATTTTCACATACTCCATAAGTTTGGTAGTCAATGTTCGACACTATAGAATAAACTGTATGAGGCTTTCAAAATGGCGTCGTATTACGACGTGTGACGCAACCCCAACTGCTATTTTTATATCGATTATTAATTGCGTGGTGTTTTGTAAGGTATTACGCATTTTGCAAGTGGATAAATTTAACGACCAAGACGAAATGTGTCTGTTTCCCCCCTTCCCATTTGGCAGTCATCGTGCATGGTTCAACATTTCATTCACGATTCGACCTCTTGACCTCACGACGTTGAAAGGGTTAAGTGCAACATATCGCTTGCACTTGCCAGGGAATTCGGTGTCATAAAAGTAATCTGTATATAAGCCCCTGGTAGATTTGAAAAACCCTGCCAAACATCTTGGCACGGGTTGCACCAATGTGCGTTCGTATTAACATGCAACTGAACAAGATGCTTGATAAACCAAGGTCGAATTGAAGTTAAAGGTACAATAGTAACACGTTCATTGATAAACTAATCTGAGCTAGAAATTATATGCCTATGTTTTACTCAGTTTGTTTTAATTCACTGCAAAGACAAAGTTCTTATTAAACGACGGTGGCGTTCAGGCGTTGTGCATTACAATCTTAAAGCTGATATCCAATTTATCTATTACATCAAATTTGGTGCAAAATGCTAAAAATAAGTAGCGCCACCTGGTTTACTGCTACACATGGCGAGTGTTGTACCAAATTCTGATATTCGACAATGAAAATCATTTAGCCCCAGGCCCCACTAGGCTGGAAACGCGCGTTTGGCAAGCTTCAAACAAGGCTTTTAATTAAAAAAAGTATTTTCGCACGAGATATTAATGTGCAAATTTTATAATTTTAAAATTTAAATTAAATTTGATGCCCTGTTTGAAGCTAGCCAACCGCGCGTTTTCAGCTTAGTGTGGCCTGGGGCTTAAACCTCGTGGCTCGCGAGCTCTGTGCTTCCGTAAATTTATCTATACATTGTTTTTCACTAAGATAAGATAGAATTCCTGAAAGTAACTACAGTACATGTAATTTCCAGTAATCGAAATTTGGTGCAATGATGCATCTTCTTGAAACGAATCGCTAACCTTGATTTTGATATACATTACAGTGTAGCCCTGGGGAAAATCCCTTTTTAAAACGAATTGTTGTCAACGTGTTTCCGACAACACCCACCAGCTTTTAATAAATGTTTACGAGCAAGCTTCTCCGAAACCATACATTTATTGCTCACAGAAATCTTAAAGCATAATTAACTTTAATAAACCACGATTACGTAATCTAAACCGCATATGATTTTAGCGTCATAGGGAACGTCCCTAAAAAAATGTGTGCACACTCCAGAAGTTAACATATACAGTGTAGCTCGATGTAACCAGCTCTTATTCAAATAGGGGCGAGCCCTGCTTAGTCCAGGTGCACATTAAGCTGTTTGATATTTTTCTGGTATTTTCACCTTTTCTTAACACATTTGATAAATAGAACCGAAAGCGAAAGTTCCAAGAGCGGGCGTTATAGGGAAACACTGAAAAGTCAAGGTGTTCATAAATTGCCAGTGCCGGGTTCGGCGGGTTCATGTTATTGTGGCTGACCTTCAGATGCGATTCCATCGTCATTTTACATCTGTTTTCAGTTTTTGAGTGAGATGCCAAATATTGCACACACGTGTCTATATCATTTAAAAAAACTGTTATACTGTAACAGGAAGCAGTTATGCATCCAAATACATTAACTGTAATCCAAAGTTTGTCATAAATGAGCTCCTTGACCTCTCTGACAGAATTGATTAATACATTTAGGCCTACAGTGTATTGTATAAGTATTCCAGATAAGAATCGGTGCGTCCAATGCGAAATCTTGTTTCAAAAAAGGCTCTAAATTTAATAAATTTGTTTCCATGGATACATAGAAATTAACACCAAATTTCCCTTAGAACCATGCATAATTTTCGTAAACAGGGTTCCTCTAGAAATTAAATTTTTAAACTTCCCTGACTTTTCCAGTGTTTACAATTTTTCTGCCCTGACCATGCACCCTAACGATTTAAAACTCAAAAATATAACAATATGAATATAACATTATATAACTTCTTGTTGAAATCGTTACGTTTAAAAACATGGATAATATCATGGATACGAGGATGAAGAATAGTATGTAAACATACATGTACCTGTGATTACTCTATGTGCCATTTGCTTCCACTATGTGCGGGTTCATCGACTAATCACAGGTATATGTTTCCTTGATATTCTCCATCCTCTTAACCATGATATTATCCATGCTTCGATTCGGCATGTTTTTAACCTAAGAAATTGTTTCAGAACATGATTTATAATGTTCATCAAACTATCGTGCACCTCAACTTGGGATCACATGTACATGTATGTACATGTATGAACTACTATTAAAACAGTTTTTTTCTGTATCTGAATTAAAAATCACAATTAATTAAAATTAGTTTTCAATTAGAAGGTTAGCAAGTATTCGTGCAATAAAATAGCGTTAAGAGAAGATCTTTTAATTAAGAAACGTTTAAAACAGTTGTCAATGTTTATTTATATATAATGAGTTAAAAGTGGAATTCCCCATTAATATGCATGTACATGTACACATGTAAAATTGCACATGCAGAGTTAATGAGTGCACCTTATCTTGACTTGTTTCATGACTTACACATGTATAACTGGCTATGTGAATGCTATTGTAATATTGATATTTTGAATGTTCCTGAATATTTCAATATACATGTACATTTACATCAGTTTCCCCTGACTGTTCGAGTTCTATCCAATTTCCTTGTAGTTTTCCAGATGTGGGAGAATCCTAACTAAATACGTACATGCAATATATGTATCAGTCGAAATAGCAAAAAGTTGCACTAGAAACTTAGTTTCTTTTAGCATTGAAGTAAATTCATTTAGACAAATCTACAGATTGCAATGCTTGTCAATGGGATACGGCATATTATTGCTTTGCCTTTAAAAACATGTTCAAAAAACAATTGCAAAACTTGGTTTGGCATTTGAATCAACCCTTCCCATCACCAACGTTTCAACCACTAAAATCTGATGCCCATCAACACCTCCATAGTTTAGTGTTCTTTTTTCACATTTTTTTTTTCCCAAGGTAGTTGTCTGAAAAGGTCGGAAAAACCCTAAATGAAATCGACCCTGCCACGTTTATGGGTACAGCGTATACGACTGTTCAAGCCTAATTATAAGAAAATGCTCCACTTTTCTGATTGTTATTAGTATCAACAGGTAGCCCCTCCCAGGTAGAGCATTTTTTTCTAGGTTTCTTTTTTTCAAAACTATACAGCCTTGATTGCCCATCCCAATTTTTTCTTTTCCAAATTAGGGGTTTGAGCAGCCTGCTATTTTAATTACGATTGCGTCATGTCACTTATCGATCAGGATTTTAATTGCCCCATATTTCCCGTATAATTTTACACGACCAATATCAACAAAACTTCTTTTTTAAAAGTTTTTTCATTAATTATTGCTTTCTGGACATAATCTTGACGTGTTGACGTATAAACTTCCACACATACATTGCCCTCCTAAAGACCTATATAATTTGTATTATAAAAAAAAGGATTTTAGTCCTAACTGACTAGTATTACCTAATATTTCGTTAATAAAGAACAGCTGCCGAACCTTATAAATTAGGTTAAGCGTTGATCAGATTATGACTTTGGTCTATTTTTTATATTTTTTGGCATTATTAAATGGTGGGTATAGCCATTAATAATACGTACAATGTATACGCTAATTCCTACTCCCGTAAATCATACGAACCATTTTTTAAGCACAAGGTGGGGTATGAGACAACTGCATAATTTTGACTACCGTCATTAATAAAATAGGCTAAGGTAATACGGGTGAATGGGCCCGTATAGGCCTATAATTATTTAGTTAAATACTCTTTTTCTTTTCATTTCGACCGTTTAAAAATGAGATAGTTCTCTAATTAGAATATGTTTGGGGGTTTGACAAGCATACTAATCTAATGAATTACTTTTATTTCAAAAAGTAATACTTTTAGCTCACTCAAATGCACGCATACCAAAATAGACGACAGTATTCAAACATGTGCAAGGTAAATGTAGAAATGCTGTTGTCGATTGATATACAGTATATACATTACACTGTACACCAGAAACCCCAATCTGGTGTAATCCATGTAATTTAATGCAAAATTGCAAGTATTCACGTTGTTAACCCAGTTTTCTTCGTCTGTCTACGATTTTTTTTTGTATTTCGCGCCTCTGCTTTTCACAACTTAAGACATTGAACTTTGAGGGATACTTATATCCATTGCAGGGTCACCAAGGTACATGTAATTCCCACGTGCGTCTGATGGCTGTGGGAAAACGTGAAAATAAATGCGAAAGGAAAGAAAATGTAGTTATACATGTAACTTTAATCTGCTAAATCAAAATTAAAATCAGAATGTTTTAGCATTTTGGGCATTGCCTTTGGCTTTCCTTTTGGTTTTTTTTTTTGAAGTCCTTTTGGTTAAACACATTGTATTCCCTGCCGTTGCAGAAACATTTCTGAAGATTGATCAATGGTGGGGAAAACCTTTGATTAAATTAGTAATAAATGCAATGCTCACCATCATAAAAAACTCATGTTTGACAGCGTAAATAACGGGTGATTCTGATAGGGCATAGCAGTCCTACATGTACATGTATAGTATGTGTTCGTATCAAATGCTCGACGTTCCTTTATAAATTGGACTTCAAGTGTAGTATATAACAGGGTTCCCCCAGACCTGCATGGACAACCTGGAACAGTCAGAGAAATTAGAAAGGCCTGGAAAAGTCAGGGAAATTCAGCATGGTTCTCTGAAACACAAGTCCTTCTGTGGCGTTTCTCATCACTTGCTGCTACCAAAAATGTAACAAACTGCATTAGTAGCTAAAACAATTAGCAAGTGATAAGTGTTTCAAAAAATAACTATCATATACATGTAGTATATCAAGTAGGGCTGTCCTTCAAAGGGCCACATACAACACTATCTACTCTCGCATCTACACACCATTTGTTCTTCCCTGCTTTTTTGGTCAGGGAAATTGAAAATTTATTTCGTGGGGGAACCCTGTATAAAGTACCCACGTATACTGTACTTACCTGTACATCAGGTTTACGTTTTTCATACATGTATACAGTATTGTACCCATATGTTCCTGCAATCTCCCTATTATCTCGCTACATACAGTACATTCCGATTTTTGGTGCCAAAGTGTACATGTATACTTTTCTCATCCATTGCTGTATTTCGACCTCATGCAAGAGTCGAATATAATTTCTAAATTGCAAAACACAATGGTCACAATTGGGGTAAAATTCCATCCAAACATACCCACGCTTGTGTAAAACTAAAATTCGTAAAAAAAATATCATGTATATACATGTACATGTACATTACTATATACAGTATATTTTGTAATCAAAACGTACTTAATGTAAACATTGCTCTACATAGATTATTGATTGATACATCAAGGTTGAAAGGATTTGTCAAGGTTGAAGCCCGAGGTGCTACTGCTACGCCTATTTACTTAAAAGCGGGCCCCCTTTGATGAAAGGGTCTCGCTACCGTGTCTAATGGCGCACCCTGTAGACGATTTATGGTGCCCTGCATACGTGAAATAATAAAAAATCACGTGATATTGATTACGAAAAATTATGGCGAGTGAAAGAAAGTTGTAATATGTGCTCGCGATATCTATTTATGACGAGGCGCATTAATAATTAAAGGCCACGTCTTTAACCAGAATCTACCTTCTACACTGTAGTATAATACAGTGTACATGCATTTTAGGGGTCGTTCAAAATCTGTTTCAGCGACCAACCTGTATAAAGGGCCAGCACAACCCCAACAATTCAATGGGCATTGAAATGAAGACGGAATTTCAACTATACAGCATAAGAAAGAATGGTTTTGGGGTTAGTTTGTATTGAATATGGGATCTTGAGGGTAGAAGGAACAATGCAAATCTCACCTTTCTTCCGAATAAAATAGGGATGTCTGTAAATATCCTGTTTTCGTAGCTACCTGAATTTCCGTATATGTTTAACTGATGGGGGAAAAACCAGAAAAAGCCAGCAACCGGTTGCACCAACTTCCGGTTGATCAATTCTTTAATCCTTAGCTAGGTAAGCAATGATGTTATTGTCGTATTTCATTAGGAAAGTGCATTATAAGTTGTTTATACTAATGTTTGCAAATTTCGTAATTTCCGAAATTGATTTAATTAGATTTGCCACTTTTTGGTACACATTGTATTTGCCCACGTTCGTTTCTAGGCATTTATAACCCATTTGTTACATGTACTGTACATGATTGCTGATGACTTGTTGAATGTTCGCTATGAACGTCATAGAGCCCGGCTTTTATTACTTTTATTAATTCGTTTAATTGTTAAGCACGATTGTAATTAAAAAGACAGAAATTACTACCGTTTTAATTGGATCAGATAACTGAAGCCCATTAAAATCTGCGTATAGCGGCATTGTTATCAAATAGCGATGCACGTGTATACACTGTTAATCGAAACTACGAATTAATTTTATTTGTAGAAAATATACTAAAGAAACTATAAAGATACAGGTTTATCATACAGAAATTTCTCGATTGGGGATTACTAAAACTGATAAAGCTTTACAAATTAGTAAAACCAAGTACGTCCTAGGCAAAGCAATTCTCAGGTGATTTGATTTGGAAAAGATAGTTTTTTTACCTTAACAACTTACGCCATCTAGTAACAACTAAAGTAAACTGAAACGAATAGGGGATTTTATCCCAGACAGTATAAAGTAAATTTGGCTTACTCTAGCTATCAGTCTACCTTAAATATTTTTGGAGTATTTTAACAGAAAAAAAAAAAAAAAAAAACACTTGTAAATTATACGTCATGAAACTTTCAGATAAAAGGTCGTGATTAGCACTTTTGCGGCCACTTGCTCATCTTAAACTTGCCCCAAATAGCTTAAAATACCCGTATCTGTTTGGTGTAGTGCGTTTTTACGAACAAAGCGATTTGTGTTGCGTCGTGATTGCACTTCAGGTGTACTTGAACTATTATTTTCATACAAACTTATCAAGGTTGGTTTCGTGCATGGTCCTATCTGAGAAACCGATCTTTTACCAATGCAAACAAAATATGGGTTAGTAGGAGAATTTTTTTTTTTTTTTTTTCACACACAAAAAAACATGAATTTTGGGATACACTATTTAGCAAAGAGATAAATATACACTTTAAAAGATTTTTACGACGAGTTTTTGGTTTTAGTTTCAAAATTGTAACCTGCAATCGACCAGTTTTGGCATGCGATATTGTCGTTCTTTCCAAACCAAATCTTCTGTTTTCGGATACACATAAACCTATAAAAGCGTAGAACTATTTTATTACCAAATTTATATAAAAAACAAAACAATGTGTAACTTTTTTGACTGGGTGATGAAAAGTGAACACGCCACGATATCGATACCGCGAACGAAAACTCCTATATTTTCTAAGCAGTTTTTTTTAAAATTGAGGTCAAGTAATATTAGTTTTGCAGTAAATATATCAGTTTGTTTTACAACCGACGGGTCTGGGGAGGAAATTATACTGTACATTGGTTGTGGCCCACTACATAGCGCTATAAATACACGCGATCTCGACGTGCAGATGCTTTTAATATCTCGGAGTAGTGAGTGTAATAAACATCCATCATAAATTTAAATCCAAATATAGAAATAACCAAACTAGGATTTTATTAGATTATTGACTTCGAATAACTCGAATAATGCGGATTGCTTGGCAAAAAAAAATACCACACGCAAACGTTGCTACATGATAACATATTCGTCCAGTGGGACAACTTTAAAAAAATATTGGTGCTACGTGTATACAAGTTTAATTAACAATTGGGTATTTTTCTACATGTACTACTAATTATATGGAAGAATTTTGTTGGGGGAAACGCGAGTGCTGTTAAGGCTGAACTGCACACCCCCATTCCTATGAGGAAATTTTGAAACATACTTTTAAAAAATCTACTTGCGATTATACAAAAATAAAAATGCAGTATTTTTGTAGCTACTGCATGATTAAAATTTCATAATTTTCCCATTTATAGGGAATTTTTAAAA
>JAQGCC010003708.1:0-14731 GCA_034698905.1 Xestoiulus laeticollis
CTTTTTGATATGCGACAATGCGGTCACGGCAACGTAGCGACTGTGACTTCAAAAACTGTTCGCACGATGGAAACTGCTATGGCCATGACAGAAGAGTCACAGCGGCTTTATTGGCTTCGTGAGAACCGGGCTTAAGTCTCTCATTAGGTCTCATATATTTCGTGTCCTTAATTTGCTCGTGCAGCTTTTTCTTCCGGCTCTACTTTTACTTGACCATCCTGTTTCCTGGATATTTGGTCGATGCCGTCGCTTGGGCCACTGGACACAAGCCCATGTAAGTAACGCTACTGATGTTGTTTAAGACTTTCTTGGCACCCTTTACAATCCCTCTACAGGGTGTCCTAAAATAAAATGCACACTATCCAGTGTTAAAATTAGTTAAATACTTATTTGACGCCCTGTACTACCTCTTTACAAGATGTCCCAAAAGTCTTACTTAATCTAACTTAACCGTTGCTTAAGACTTTCTTGGCACACTGTAGGCTATACACTCCTTTACAGGGTGTCAACATCTCTTATTACATAGGATACACGTTACATCTAGTGCTATAAAGGTTTGAGACTTTTTGGACACCCGGTACAATCCCATTACAGGGTGCACAAGAGCAAAATTATTGGATTCACTAATTTTGGTTCAACACTTTCTTGACACTTTGTATACCCTCTTTACAGGGTGCCCAAAAGGCATAAAAATCCAATGCATTTCCAACACTAGTTTAATTATTGCTACCAATGGTGTCAGACTTTTTGGACACCCTCTCTAAATCTTGTACATGGTGTCCAAAGAGTCGCGACTTCATGAAAAACACACAATCCAGCGTTAAAATGTGTTAAATACTTATTGGACACCCTGTACTACTTCTTTACAAGATGTCCCAAAAGTCTTACTTAATCTAATCTAATGTTTAAGACTTTCTTGGCACGCTAAATCCAATGCTTACAAATGCTTTTAAACTTTCTAGACACCCTTTACATGCCCCTTACAGGGTGTACTAAAAAGCTAAACACATAAGCACTTATTGGACGCCCTGTAGACACCATTTACAGGGTGTACAAAAAAGCTAAACACAAAAGATTTACACTAAAGTGTTAATATTAAAATAAAACTTTCTTGACACCCTTTACAAACCCTACAGAGTGTCCTAAAAAGTGCATAACCAAATAGGTCCTTTAGGACCTTTGCTACAGGCAGTCTTACGATTTGGTCTTGTGTCTTATAACTATCGTTTCGCTTCCTAGATTCGTGAGAATGCAGAAGAAGATTTTGAACATTTCTATCGTGATGAGCTTTTTCGGAACTCGCAAGTGGCGCTTCGTCAACGCAAACATGTTCAAGTTATGGGACACGATGGCCCCAGAGTGCAAAAGAGTGAGTGTCTCATTCAACCTAGCAAAGGGTTTCTGACTAACCGACCTTTCCGCGAGCGTGCCTATCCGTTCTCATCTTTGCGCTTGATTAGACGATGGAATTTTCTAACGATGGTGTCCAAGTCGCTAAAATCATGACTGGGCATGGTCCCTCTATCAAAGGGCGTTTGTTCGGTGACTGTCGGTCAATTAGTTGATCTTTAAACAGGGTTTTAAATTAAGCCTTAATTAAGGCTTAAATTTAAATGTCCGTAACTTAAAAAGGACTTTGTGGATAAAAGCTGCTGTAAAGCGAGGAAAGGGCTTTTGGAATTTTATAACGATGGTGTCTAAGTCGCTAAAATCATAATTGGGCATGGTCCCTCTATCAAAGGGCGTTTGTTCGGTGACTGTCGGTCACTTAGTTGATCTTTAAACAGGGTTTTAAATTAAGCCTTAATTAAGGCTTAAATTAAAATGTCCGTAACTTGAAAAGGACTTTGTCGATAAAAGCCGTATAAAGAGCGGTTAAAAAGCGAGGTTAGGGCTATTGGAATTTTCTAACGATGATGCTTAAGTCTCTAAAGTCATAATTGGGTATAGTACAACTACGTAAGGGCATTTGTTCGGGGAATGTCGGTCAGTCACTTAGTTGATCTTTAAACAGGGTTTTAAATTAAGGCTTAAATTAAAATGTCCGCAACTTGAAAAGGACTTTGTGGATAAAAGCTGCTGTAAAGCGAGGAAAGTGCTTTTTGGATTTTATAACGATGGTGTTTAAGTTGCTAAAGTCATAATTGGGTGTGGTCCCTCTATCAAAAGGCGTTTGTTCGCTGACTGTCGGTTACTTAGTTGATATTTAACCGGCATTTTAAATTAAGCCTTAATTAAGGCTTAAATTAAAATGTCCGTAACTTGAAAATGACTTTGTCGATAAAAGCCATATAAAGAGCGGTTGAAAAGTGAGGTAAGGGCTATTGGCAAAAACCCTAATTTTAAATTTTCTAGGACTTTTACTATGATATTCGGAAGATTGACTGGGCGTCGTATTCTCGGGATGGCCACAGCGGGATCAAGCGGTTCGTGGTTAAGGAGGATCCGCGGAAGATAGACGAAGACCGCAGTTATGCGATGAAGTAAGTGCTATTTTGATTTTGCGGGTTTTAAAAAACATGATTTAATGCCTAAAACAATCTCTTGGACCGTTCTAGGATGCGTATCATTCACCACGCGTGCCAAGTGGCCATTGCTTTTCTGCTATGGCGTGTTACCGTCTTCTTATGGGCACTTTTATAGATTTTTGTACTGTTTTGTTAGCCATCTTGGAATTTGTGGCAAGTTATGAATTTTGTTTTTCTTATAACAAAAGCTGTGATGTTTAATTGTGATTTTGGTTTTTGGGATAATGTTGAGCGACATCTAAAGAATGGTTTAGTCGCAGTTTCAGGAATTTTTATTTTAAAATTGATATTTTATTCATGTTTTATTAATTTAATATCATTATCACTGTGATACGGGAGGAGTTCAAAGATGGCCGCTTTAGCTCTAGAATGCAGAAACCCCAAGATGGCGTTGGCATCACATTTTTAGCATTAATCTTATTCCGTTGTCATAGTAACACCACCATATTGGAAGTCCGTTTGATATATACAGAGCATTGCTTACAAGAGCTTAGATCACTATCATATTAAATTGCAGATTAGGGTTTTAATATATTAATAGTAGAATTTTAAAATGAGTTATTCGCAGTATTAGTTACATGTTTTTTGGTAAATTAAAACGTTTTTAACTAGGATTTTCTAATACTTTTCTAATGTAGAGAGAGTTCAAAGACTCCAAGATGGCGTCAGCATCACATTTTTATCATTAATCCTATTGCGTTACCATGGCAACCATGGAACACCAGCGTTCGAATTCCGAAATTCGAACATTCCGTGTTCTGCAAATGGCGGCTTTTAAAGCTTTGGCGAAATTCGGACAATTTTTGCCCGATTTTTGTTTTAATCCGTGTTTTAAAGTCGTTTTGTTTCGAGTGGTTGGATGGAGAATTTCCTGATAAACAATTCGGTACCAAGCATATGTGAAAATGCAGCAAGGTAAACGCAAATTATGCCTGTTTTTTGTGTTTGGAAATGTGCAGTCTATGGAACGTGCAATGTACTTTGGGCCCTATGACGTCACTAAAAATAAGGGTAATTTGTGATTATAATTTGCTCCCTTGTATGAAATACGTAACCTTGATTTTGTACTCAGTTCTGCATGTTTGAAATTTTCATAAATTTCTGTAAAATTTCCATAAATTTCAACTAAACCGAATACATCTTGAATAAGCTGTAAAAGTGCCCTATGACGTCACTAAAATAAGGGTAATTTGGGATTATAGTTTGGTCCCTTGTATAAAAGACGAAACCTTGATTTCGTACTCGAAATTTTCAAGAATTTCTGTAAAATTGCCATAAATTTCAATTAAACCGAATACATCTTGAATATAATGCTGTCAAAGTGCCCTATGACGTCACTAAAATAAGGGTAATTTGGGATTGCAGTTTGGTCCTTTGTATAAAAGACAAAACCTTGATTTCGTACTCGAAATTTTCAAGAATTTCTGAAAAATTTCCATAAATTTCAACTAAACCGAATACATCTTGAATATAATGCTGTAAAAGTGCCCTATGAGTCTATGACGTCACTAAAATAAGGGTAATTTGGGATTGCAGTTTGGTCTTTTGTATGAAAGACAAAACCTTGATTTCGTACTCGAAATTTTTATGAATTTCTGTAAAATTTCCATAAATTTCAACTAAACCGAATACATCTTGAATGTAAAAGTGCCCTATGACGTCACTAAAAATAAGGTCTATTGTGCAATTAAACCCAGTTTATTGCGTCATGTTTATTTGCTTGTATTAATGTAGTTTATAACCTAGATTGTTACTAGGTTGAGAATGTGCTGAGTGTTCCCCCATGGGGTTTAATTCAATTGAAATTGGCATCAATGAATGACATTCAAGTTTTTCAAGGACCTTGTGACCTCATCAGCAGAACGAAATTTCCGATTTCAACTTGCTCTTTTGTGTTTAGACTCAAGGACAAGTTGTTGCTTTTTGCAAAACTAGCTTTGGGCATTTTTCTTTTCAAGTGTTTATTTTCAAAATGATGGTGGCTTATTTATACTGTAGGCCTATATACATGTAAGACTATTGTGTTGCACTGTCACCATTCCACCATTTCTAAACTTTAAAACTCACTTGTCCCACTTTTATCTGTGTTTTTTTTTTTTTTTATATAACTACATAAGGTTAAGTAGATTGAAAATAGTCTTAGGTAAAGGCACAATTGTCAGGGGCCTCAATTTTCTGCCAAAAAACGCCAGGATTATATATTTTATATTCATTAGGCTAAAAGGATTGAAACTTTAAGGCTTTTTTCTCTGATGGACCCCTGGTCATGAAAATCTGAATGATTTACATCATGAAATCTAGCAAAACAGCTAAATTTTGATTCACTGAATTGTAAAAAAAAAATAGTGAAAATTGTTGATTTTACACGAGATTTGTTGAAATTTGTCAGTGAAAACATGAAAACCAACAAAATAGCTAAATTTTAATCTTTCTCGAGCCTTTAAAATGATAAAAAATTTGATTTTAAGCTAATGTGACGAAATTTTCATCTTTAAAATCATGAAATCTAGCAAAACGGCTAAATTTTGATTCACCGACTTTAAAAAAATAGTGAAAATTGTTGATTTTAAACTAATTTGATGACATTTTCATCTTTAAAAATCATGAAATTAGCAAAACAGCTAAATTTTGATGTTTTTATTGCTGATTTTAAACGAATTGCGATAAAATTTGTCTTTGAAATCTTGCAAAAAGTAAATTATTTAAGGTCCTAGTTGTTGAGGGCTATAAAATTAACCTTTTTTATTGTATATTTCGTAATATAATATAAGAAAAATGTATTTGGGAACCCTGCTGATTTTTATAGTTAATTCTATTAAACCCCCCAAACAATTGGCAATTAAAATGTATGTAATTTATATAGGATATTATTCTTGGGGGGTAAATGTAATAAATTCACTCGCTATATTCTAAGCCATAATGTCATTTATTGAACCCTGTGTTAATGTAATCGTGTTCTCCTTGACCATCCTTAATCCATGTATTTAATTCGACCTACATTATAATAAAATGTGTTTTTATGCTTACGATATGATTTTAATTTCATCCATGGACCAATAGGAAGCGAGAATGAGGTACGAAATGTGTTATATCACCGTTTGATTTCATAAGGCTGCACCATTCTTCAAACTTATGCTCTAGGAAGAGGAGTAGTTATTATATTAATCATTTTCACCACCCGGTTTCAAGGTTAGTTATTTTATTCATATTTCATCTACCTGTTAAAACCTGTTAAAAGTGACCACGCAAGTAATGCCATGTTGTCAAAGGACTAAATTGTTAATTTGAACCCTGGTTTTATTTCTTTTTTTGATAATTTAAAATGTTTCGATGCTTTAAATGCTCGATTTTATCCTTCTTGCAAATTAAGCTCTGTAAATTTTCAATTGAAACTTTTGACATTTTTAGAAATGGTTTCCAAAAATTAACTTGGGGGGGGGGGAGGGGGAGGGGGAACATGGGATAGTAATTTGTGGATTTTGTACACATTTTCTAACTATAGAGTTAGAAAATGTGTACAAAATCCACAAATTATTTAATTGCAACTAACAACTGAAGATGTAATTGTCAATACCTGACATGAATCTTATATTGTCATTTTTAATATAGTCAGATAAATAAATAGGCCAGATTTTGTAGTTGAGAAAAGGTTTTTTAAAATTTTTGGATTAACTGACTAAATTCATAGTTACTCAAATGACAACTACATTTACACGTATAACAACTAAGTTTGCTTATTTGATTGACATATACAGTAGAACCTGTCTAAAATAATACTCTTTGGGACTGTAATAGTTTGCCTATTGTTGATGAATATATATTAGCCTATATTTTATCATAAATGCACCCATGTGACCTTGAAAAAAAATGGGGATTCCCAATTCAATTCACGAAGTACTTGTGGCCTCCCACTCCCCAAACAGGGATGGGTTAATATAAGGTGTTTTAGGATTATTGCGCTAGGGAAGATTCCGCACATCTCATTTAATCCGACCTAACTTAACCTAACATTGTCTTACCTGACCTGACCTGACCTGACCTTACCTAAACTAACCAAACCGAATATAAATCGGACTTGTATTTCTTAAAATAATGTAACCAATACCTTTAGCATATCCAATATGGCCTTCAATACTGCCCCAAAACTATTAGCATCTCCAAGATGGCTCCCAGCACCTAAAATAATTTCTAGCATGGCCTGCCAAGATCTGAAACCGCTTTCAATATGACAACAATTATAAGCATATCCAATATGGTCTTTTTATGACCCAATAACATTTCCAATATGGCCTCCAATATTTCAAACAAATTCAATACCGCCCCGAAACTACTAGCATCTCCAAGATGGCTCCCAGTACCTTAAAAAAATGTCAACAATTATCCAATATGGTCTTTCTGACCCCAATAACATTTCCAATATGGCCTCCTAAACCTAAAAGCTATTTTTATGCCATGCCCCTAAGGACGACTTGCCCTTTCACGCACTCGTGTTCGTATGGATTGCAGATTCACAAGGGGCTTGTTTCACTTTATATAGCTCAAAATCAGTATTTCGAGGTGTGTTTCCCCCCTTCTTCTTCCCCCCCCCCCCCCTAAGACCCTTGGAAGTGGAATTTGCGAAGCGGAAATGACGTCCGACTGCGGGGTGAAAGAGTTCTTCGAGGGTCGTTGCGTCCTGGTGACCGGTGCCACGGGTTTCATGGGCAAGGTCCTCCTGGAGAAACTCCTGAGGACCTGCCACCGCTTGCGGAAGATCTACTTCTTGGTTAGGACCCAAGCGGAAGCGGGCCCCGAAAGACGGTTGAAACAACTGCTGAAAGCGGAGGTGAGAGAGAAAAAAAAATAATGTCCGTTTTTAGGGACCGCGCTGAAGTGTCTTAACTTTGTCGTTTATCGCCTGTCAGGTCTTCGAACGAGTGCTCAAGGAACGTCCGGAAGCTGTGCAAATGTTGGTTCCGGTTACGGGAGACGTAACGTCGGAGTCTTTGGGACTCTCCGAAGAGGACCGAAAGATGCTGGCGGAGGAGGTGTCCGTTGTCTTCCACCTGGCGGCAACCGTCAGGTTCGACGAACCCCTCAAGTGAGGAACCGTTTTGGTCTTTTTTTTTTTGGGAGGGATCCTCGAACCGTCGCTCGGCTGACTTGCAGTGTCTTTTTTTTTTCCAATCCCGTTGGCACGTAGAAATGCCCTGGAGATCAACCTCCGAGGAACGAAAAGAGTCGTAGACCTGTGCCGCAAGATGCCTCAGCTGAAGGTTAGTTTTTAGGGCAGTAACCTTTATCTTCTTAGCATTTTTGTGACACTTTTGATCCCTTCCGGGCCCTCTTGATCCCTTTGGGACACTTTTGATCCCTTCCGGACACTTTTGATCCCTTCCGGACACTTTTGATCCCTTCCGGACACTTTTGATCCATTCCAGACTCTTTTGTACCATTTCGGACACTTTGATCACTTCCTGACTCTTTTTGTGCCCTTCCGGACCCTTTTGATCACTTCCGGGCCCTTTTGATCACTTCCGGGCCCTTTTGATCACTTCCGGGCCATTTTGATCAATTCCGGGCCCTTTTGATCACTTCCGGGCCCTTTTGATCACTTCCGGGCCCTTTTGATCACTTCCGGGCCCTTTTGATCACTTCCGGGCTCTTTTGATCACTTCCGGGCCCTTTTGATCACTTCCGGGCCCTTTTGATCACTTTCGGGCCCTTTTGATCACTTTCGGGCTTTTTTGTTCCCTTCCGGACCCTTTTGATCACTTCCGGGCCCTTTTGATCACTTCCGGGCCCTTTTGATCACTTCCGGGCCCTTTTGATCACTTTCGGGCCCTTTTGTTCCCTTCCGGACCCTTTTGATCCCTTCCGGACTCTTTTGCTCCCTTCCGGACACTTTTGGAATCATCTGAACCATCATGGACCCTTCTGGAATCTCTTTTAGGCCCTTGTCCACGTGTCCACCGCTTACAGCCACTGTCAGCGCAAGGACATCATCGAAGAAAAGTTCTATCCGTCGTTCGTACGACCGCTTCGGCTGACGGAAGTCTTGGAGTGAGTGTGCCTGCAGCTTCTTTGACCTTAGGGGGTGCCCCTTGTTGACTGACATGCCCTTGTTCTGGCAGGAGCATGGACGAGGACCTGGTGACCGCCTTGACGCCCATGCTGCTGGGCGGAAGACCGAGCACCTACTGCCTGTCCAAAGCCATGGCCGAACAGCTGCTGCTGGAGGAGGCCACGGACATGCCGGTGGTCGTCGTCAGGCCTTGTATCGTGTCGTCCACTTGGAAGGAACCATTTCCGGTCGGTCTTACGTCGTCTGAAGGACATGTTTCGAGTTGATTTACTGCAAATGTTAATGCCGGCTTATCTGTGTCTAGGGCTGGACGGAAAGTTACTTCGGGCCCAACGGATTCATAGTGGGCGTAAGCGGAAATCTTTTTTTGTTGCTCTTTTCTGCATGAACTAAAGAGTTTTTTTGCACGCGGATATTTTGCGACGGCTATTTGGTCATTGCAGTACTCCAAAGGGCTCATGAGGTGCTTGGTCTATGATCCCGAGAGGAGGGCGGACTTTGTACCCGTCGACACCGCCACCAACCTCACCATTGCTGCCGCGTGGTACACCGCCACCCAAAGGTATGATGCTCCACTCTTGGATCCTGCAGTGTTTACACTAAGTTTAGCCTAAATCGTGGTCTTCACCACCGATCTGACGGATATCGTAGCCAAAGTCCTTACGAGATCTAAAAATAGAGCATTTTTTCAATAACCAGCACCTAGCTCTTACGACCGCTCTTCGTACAGCTTTTATCGATGAAGTCCTTTCCTAGTTACGGACATTTTCAGTTAAGCCTAAATCGTGGTCTTCGCCGCTAGTTTTTAAAACCGATCTTTCAGATATCGCAGCGAGAGTCCTTACGAGATCTAAATTAGAGCATTTTTTCAATAATCCGCAACTAGCTATTACGACCGATCTTTTTACGGCTTTTATTGATGAAGTCCTTATATAGTTACGGACATTTCAAGTTAAGCCTAAATCGTGGTCTTTGCCACCATTTTTTAAACCGACGGATATCACATCGAATATCCTTACGAGATCTAAATTAGGGCGTTTTTCAATAACCAGCATCTAGCTGTTACGACCGATCTTCGTACGGCTTTTATCGATGAAGTCCTTTCCTAGTTACGGACATTTCAAGTTAAGCCTAATTCGGGCCTAAATTAAGGCCTATTTTTAAACGGTGCTAAAAGATCGGCTAATTGCCCGATGAGTGCAATTTATACAAATCTCGTTGCCCTTTCGTCGGACCATTCGAATATCCCGATGCCGATTGTTTCGTTAGAAGCGCAATTGCCAGGTTTTTTTTGAAAAGGGAAACTTGATTTTTCAGGCCGAAAGAAACGCTGGTGTACAACTGCACTCCCGTAGTGGGGAACAAACTTACGTGGACGCAGAACGTGGCGTACGGGATCGATATCCAGAGCAGGCAGCCGATAAGACCGCTCTGGCATCCCGCCCTGATGAGGTTTCAAAGCTGGTGAGATGGCTGCATTAAAGTACAGAACTGCGGATGTGGTGGCTCTCTAGAAGATGATCCCGTTTAACCGCAGCGCTTTCTTTCCCCCTCCTCGATACCGCAGGTTCTTCTTCCGCCTGTACTTCTACCTGACGATGGTGTATCCGGGGTGTCTCGTCGATGCTTTCGCTCTGCTGACGGGAAAGAAACCCGGGTAAAAGCGAACGCTTTGCCGCAAAGCAAATTTTCCGCAGCGAGCAATCGCAACTTGTGGTTTTGAACGTGTGGCATTATTTTTTTTTTTTTACACCGCCGCGCGCTGCAGGTTCGTGAGGATGCAGAAGAAGATCCTTAATCTCTCCTCCGCCTTCGACTACTACTTCAACCTGGAGTGGAACTTCCGCAACGACAACGCCTGGAAACTGTGGGACGCGATGTCAGCGGAGTGCAGACGCGTGAGTCCCCAGACTCAAGATCCCGAATACAATTATAGCATCCAGAATACAACTTGAGAGGATTTTTTTTTTTCAACTTGCAGGACTTTGATTTCGACATCCGGGACATTGACTGGAAGTCTTACTACGAGATCTTGACCGTCGGAATCAAACGCTTCCTGCTCAAGGAGGATCCCGAGAGGATGGAAGATGACTTGAGACACGCTAGCAGGTAAGAATCAAACCGATGCCGATTGCGGATTTGAGTCGAGGCATCGCTGATCCGAACAAGTCCGGCTTTTTGGCCCTCTTTCAGATTGCGGTTGCTGCACCGCCTGTGCCAGCTCGTGATGGCTTTCGGACTCTACAGACTCCTGAGGACTTTCTGGTAGCCGAGATGGAATCTCAAGCGCGTATTTAAAACAAGTTTAATCGCTCGATTCCGTTCAATACACGTTTTAATTCCAAACTCTTGATTGTTGTTTGTGTCTCCGGGATGTGTGTCTTTGCGGATCCTCGAGAATCCTCGGCCCCGTGTTTTAAGCAAGCGCAGGAGAGCGAGAAAGTCCGGAAGACTCTCTTCGGCTTTTAAGATGCGAGATTCTGACGTGAGACACCGACTCACACCCTGGGGAATCTCCGGAAAGACTTTTCGAAGAGCAGGAATCTCTAACTGGCTGTCGCCTCCTCCACATTAGGTGCGAAGAACAAGAAAGTCTGGAAAGTCTTGAGAATCTCTTGAAAACTCCGCTTCGGCATCAATGCAGCTTCTGCCGGAGTTTTTGGCAACGATTCTCTGCGGGGTATCTCTGGAAAAGTCGACATCTTAAGTTTTTTTTAAGACAATGTCCAAAGTCCAGAAAACCAAGGAAGTCCGGAATTGCCTCGAAGAGCGGGATTCTCTGGAATTCTTTTCGGTTCTCTTCACAAGAGTCTTCGGCACGAAGGGCAAAAAAAGTCCGGAAAGTCTTAGAAAGGCGAGAATCTCTCGAGATTTTCGTCCAATGTCTCGACAAAGTCCGAAGTCTCCAAGATCATGAAAGTCCGGAAAGTCTTACAAAGGCGAGAATCTCTGGAATTCTCTTCGGTTCTCTTCACTGAATTATTAGGCGCAAAGAACAAGAAAGTCTGGAATTGTCTCGAAGAGCGGGATTCTCTGGAATTCTCTTCACAGAGTCTTAGGCGCAAAGATCAAGAAAGTCCGGAAAGTCTTAGAAAGGCGAGAATCTCTGGAATTCTCTTCGGTTCTCTTCACAGAGTCTTAGGCTAAAAGCGCAAGCAAGTCCGGAAAGTCTTAGAAAGGCGAGAATCTCTGAAAAATCAATTCCGAAGTCCACAGAGTCTTAGGCGCACAGAACAAGAAAGTCCGGAACTATCTCAAAGAGCGGGATTCTCTGGAATGAGTCTCGGACTCGAAGTCCAAAGAGTCCGGAAAAGGTTCGACTCGAAGACGAACGGGGAATCTCTGAAAGTCTGCTCCTGGAGTCTTTCGTCTAATGTCAATTCAATTCAATATGTCTGGAAGATTCCTGGGATTCTCTGGAAGAAAATTATTTTTTCAAGAATCGACAACGACTCGTGTTTTTTTTTGCACTTGTGCCCAAAATTTTATTCCGCCGTTATTTGAAACGCTGCGTAGAAATTAACGATCCGTTAACATTAACGGCCCTTTTTTCGTCCAACACAATTGTCATCATTAGTTATTTTTTTTATAAGAAAATACGAGACGATGGGCTTTTATTTTTGCGATAAGGCATTTTTAAGTAAAGGCTTAAACGTCCGTTAAGTGCGGGTGCGGAGACGCGCGTTAAACATAACGAACGCTTTTCGATTTAACCAAGACTTTTTACGGAGTAGCAAAAAAAATAAAATAAAAATGGAGACTAAATTACGACGAAAACATCTAACGATTGTCTAAAATTGAATCGGGAAGATTTTAACGGAGCGTTGAGTTTAACGAGAGATTAACTCCATTGAATGATTTAACGGAGGAAATTAACTGTGATTAAGCTGAGAAGGTCCTTCATAGCTTTTTAGATGTCTAGGTCCATTTAAGGGCAGGGACGGATTAAACAAAATGCCCTTAGAATTTAACGGCCCATTAAGTTTAACAAACGAAGTGGATCCATGAAGTACTGCAAGGGCCCTTTTAACATTTACTTTCAAAGGGCACATCTTATTCGGCTAATCTGTCGTTAAATCCTCGCTGCCGTTAAACTTAACGTTCGAATCCCCCAATTAAATCTCTCGATAAAAAGCTAGTTTATTTTGATTTTTTTTTTGTATTTACATTGCAATTAGCGGCGCGTTAACTAACGGTTAAATTGCGAGGGGAGAAAGCTCGATTAGTTTTATAACCGCTTAACGGCTCGATATGTCTCTCCCCGCTGTCTACGCCATGGCTTCCTTAATGTAGCGTTAAGCTTAATCCCGGTTTAACGAAGGCTCCTATTGTAAAAGGGCCTTTATCTCCTCCTTCTCGGCTGCGTCCAAATAACTTTTTCCATCCGGTGTCGAACCCTGCTTCGAAGCACCCTGTTAAAAAGATAAACTGCCGTCAAGTTGCCGTTACTGTTTAATCGGCGATGGCGAGACCCGTTAACTCACCTTTTCGATCATTAGTCTGACGCATTCAGTGTGCCCTTCCCAAATTGCTGCCAAAAGAGCACTGATGCCGTATTTGTCCGTCGACTAAAAACAATAGAGAAAGTAGGATTAACTTTAACGGTAGATTAGCGGGACTGTTCGACTCGTTAGGTCCTAACGCGAGGTTTTTGGATTTTTTTGTGAGTGTTAATTGTCCGGTAGGAAATCGTGAGATGTAACTTCTGTTTGTTGGCTCGTTACGATTAACTTTAACGGCCGATCAGTTGACCGTTCTGGTTGTTGGGTTCCTAACGGCAGGTTTTAGATTTTAAACGACCGTTAATCTATCGGGAGATGTTAAATACTGCTGTTTGTTAGATCAACTTTAACTAGAGTTATTTTAACGGGCGATCAGCGTTGGGTTCCTAACGGCAAGTTTTAGATTTTAAGTGACCGTTAAAGGTCCATTAATCTATCGGGAGATGTTAAATATTGCTGTTTATTAGATTAAATTTAACTAGAGTTAATTTTAACGGTCGATCAGTTGACAGTTTTGGATTTTAAGTGACCGCTAAAGATCCGTTAATCTATCGGGAGACGTTAAATACTGCAGTTTGTTGGATAGTTAGATTAACTTTAACTAGAGTTAATTTTAACGGTCGACCAGTGGATCATTCGGGTTTTCTACGTAGTTTTAATACGCAACTGTTAAAGGTCCGTTAAACTATTGCGAAATGCTTCGTTAGATTAACTTTAACGGTAGACCATTCGGGTTGTTGGGTTCTAACGGCAGGTTCTACGTAACTGTTAACGGTCCGTTAAGCTTGCGGGATATGTTGAATCCCACGGTTTTTTTTTTTTTTTTTTTTACATAATTTTAAGCAGTTTTCGTTGAAACTTTCATTAATGTTAGGCTTAAAAATAACTGAAGTCTTAATCGGGTTGCGCCAAACAATACGTACGTTAACGTTGGCTCCTTTTTCGCACAAGTACTGGATGACTTCTTTCTGTCCGTAGTCTGCGGCGTGGTGAATCGGAGGACGACCGTCAATCACCTTGTTAACGTCAACGTTCTGCAACAACAACAACAACAACAATAACAACAACAACCAATTAAAACTTAGATTACACCTTTCGGGACACCAATGTAACTCAGATTTTTAATGCTTTTCTTTAGAGCGACTTTTGGGGCACCACTGTACTGATTTTTTTAGTACTTTTTTATTATGTACTTTAGTGACACCGCTGTACTGATTTTTTAGTTCAAATTTACTTTTTCTTTTATGGACTTTAGTGACACCACTGTACTGATTTTTTGGTACTTTTTCTATCCTTTAACTTTTGGGACACCGCTGTACGGATTTTAGTACTTTTTCTATTATGGACTTTAGTGACACCACTGTACTGATTTTTTAGTACTTTTTCTATCCTTTAATTTTTGGGACACCGCTGTACCGATTTTAGTACTTTTTCTATTATGGACTTTAGTGACACCACTGTACTGATTTTTTAGTACTTTTTCTATCCTGGACTTTAGTGACACCGCTGTACCGATTTTCGATCTTTTTCTAGTAAGGACTTTTGGGACACCGCTGTACCGATTTTAGTACTTTTTCTATTATGGACTTTTGGGACACCGCTGTATGGCCGATTTTACTACTAAGTACTTTAGTGAC
>JAQGCC010003709.1:0-14730 GCA_034698905.1 Xestoiulus laeticollis
AAAGGTGGGTTTTTAAAGATCTTTTATGCCTGGATTATTGATGAGGTCGTTGCCTGTAATTGTCCATATGGTGAAACGCATCCGAAACCGTGTATTATATTTGTAATAGGTTGTAACAGAGGGTCGAAAGGTCAAATCAAGATTTTTAAGGGAATTTTCATCCAGTTTTTCAATGGCTTTCGAAATTCTTACATTTATGATATTTTATATATAAATTTAGGTAATTTCCTAATAAAAACAAATTTAATTCACAGTTTCAACTTCTTAACTTCTTGAATTCTTGAAATCTTACTTTACTCAATCTTGAAATTTTCAGCTCTTTAATTATCTTGAAATCTTGAATTATTGAAATGATAAATTCTGGAAATCTTCTATCCTTAACAATTTGATATCTTTAATTATTTAAATTATATATTAAATCATAAAAACAGGAATAGTTAAGGAATTCGAAAAAATATCATGCTGAAATTGGGTTTAAAATAACAGGAAAAGTGTAAAAAGTTGAAAAAGTCATGATAAAATTGGTTTTAAAAAGGGGAAAAGTTAAGAAAATAGAAAGTCATTCTGAAATTGGTTTTGAAAACAGAATGCTGAAATTGGTTTTAAAAAAACAGGAAAAGTTAGGGAAGTTGAAAAAGTAATTGAAATTGGTTTTAAAAAACAGAAAAAGTTAGGGAAGTTGAAAAATGTCATTCTGAAATTGGTTTTAAAAACAGAGAAAGTTGAAAATTGTTATTCTGAAATTGGTTTTAAAAACAGGAAAAGTTAGGGAACTTGAAAAAGTGTAATTTAAATTGGTTTTAAAAAACAGGAAAAGTTAAGGAAGTTAAAAAAGTAATTCTTAAATTGGTTTTAAAAACAGGAAAAGTTAGGGAACTTGAAAAAGTGTAATTTAAATTGGTTTTAAAAAACAGGAAAAAAGTTAAGGAAGTTAAAAAAGTAATTCTTAAATTGGTTTTAAAAAGGGGAAAAATTTAGGAAAGTGTGAACTTTTCCGCATTTGAAGCGGCTTTCGAGGCAACTTGTAAAAGTTGGTTTTCCTTCTTAATGTAAATGTGTGCTGACCTTAGTAAAAGTTAAGAATTTTTCCCCCTAACATTTTTCAAAAGTCATACGCTTATTTTCATACTAGAAAAGGGTTTGCAGCCTGCACGATATCTGTCTCCATTTTTGCTTGGCTCAGCAGCAGCAACAGCGAAAGCAGCCGCTTGCACAAACTGAAAAAATAACAAAATGTCACTCTGTCATAAAACAGAATGCGGCCGTGTATTTTTATATCAGAGGCCCAAAAAGCAGCTGAAAAAGTGTGATTTGAGAAGGAAAAGAAGGAGGAGGAATCGCCGAAGCGAACACTCCGAAGGCGTAGCGCAAAATGATGCGAGCGAAACCCAAAGCGAAGACCTTAATGCACACTGCCAAAATATATGGGAGAAAAACGAGCGAAATCACAAATAGATATTCATTCTAGACGTCATTATGACGTAGACAAACTTTTTATGTCCTTTAGTTTAAGACAACTTATTTGTGTGGGTGCTCTAACTCTAGCTCTTGTTTCATGGCCAAGAGACTGAATGATGGAGATTGTTTTTTTATTTCAATTGGGGTGCTGAAGAAATCTTCATCATCTTCTTTTGGCCACATTGTGTCATCTATTTAAGAGGATACACTTCTTTATTTAGGGACCTAAAAAAGTCAAGATTATGTAATACCAAAAGATTTCAAAAATTAACATTTCAAGACTTCAAGATATTAACAGTTGAGTTGAATAGTTCAAAATTTCAAGAAGTTACGATCTCAAGATTTTTCACAAATTTAGCATTTCAAGATTTCTTAACTTCTTCAAATGTTAAATTATTGAATTTAACATTTCAAGAAATTAAGAGTTGAAGATTTCAAAAGTGTCAAGACTTCAAGAAGTTAAGATTTTAACATTTCAAGATGTTAACAGCTGAAGATTTAAAAATTTCAAGAATTTATAATTTTTAAGATTTTAATATGTTAACTGCTAAAGACTTCAAAATTTAAAGAATTTAGCATTTCAAGACTTCCACTCTTCGATAATTGAAGAAACATTTGTGTAATTCAAGATTACAAGAAGTTAACAACATTTCAATAAGTTGAAAATTTCAAAGTTTTAAGAAGCTTTGATAGCAAGACTTTCAAGATGTAAAAGTTTTAAGAATTCAACATTCAGCATTTCAACAAGTTGAAACCAATTTCAGCATGACAATTTTAACATGTTTCCACTTGTTAAAACCAATTTTTCCTTACAAGCCTGACAGAAAATTAAAAAAAAATATGTCAACATGCAACAAATTCTTGTAGAGTTACTCTAAGAAGCTGTTTTTGGACCCAATATTTTGCAAATGAGCATCTCAGCATTGCACAACATTAAAACATGTTTTTCCAATAATTATAGGGTTGCCACCGATATTTCAAAACAGTCTTTTGTAACTTGTACATTACTAGGTGATAAGAAAAAAACTACATTTTATACAAACGATCAAAATAAAACCGAACATTTATTACATTTCGGTATTTAAACTTGAAAATGGTACAGGGATTATTTTCACTTTAGCAATGACATTTTTTCGCAATGTATAGTTTCTGAATTTTTTCAACAATAGCTGTTTACTTGAGCTTAATTTGCTTGACTTTGCAGGTCAGTGGCAACCCTGTAATTATCATATTAGAGGTGGTTAGCGAAAACGAGGTTTATTTGGTTTCTATTAGTATTTAAAGAAAGACATGTGAGACTTTGGTTGTGAAAGGTATTAATTTATTTTTGAAATAAGCGTCTTTTTATAACTTGTCAAAAGAAACAGATTTCAATTGAAATGAAATCTGAATTGAAAAGGACCTCCGCCGCCGCCCTGTTGGAACGGATGAAATCCTTGTCCGAATGGGTTGAATCCTCGGCCGGCCTGCGATTCGGGATCCAACGGATCTTCACCGCTGTCGAATTTCTGCCTTTTTTCTGTAGAGAAAACGAGATTTTTGTAAGAATTCTTGCATTGCCAACATTTCATTACTTGAAGATTTCGTGGTTTCAAATGTCAAGATTTTGGGACTTTAAGAAGTTAAGATTACGGGGTTTTGAAAAGCCAAGATTTCTGTACTTTAAGAAGTCAAAGAGTTCGAGAAGTTGAGATTACGGGATTTCGAAAAGCTGAGATTTAGGAGCTTCAAGACATCAAGATTTGACTTCGAGAAGTCAAGAAATCAAGATTTCGGGACAACAAGAAGTCAAGATTAAGGGACTTAAGATTTTGGAACTCGGAGACATCAAGATTTCTGCTTTTCGGGAAATTAACATATCTAAACTTCAAGAAGCTAAGATTTCTGGATATTGAAGAACCCTAGATTTTGTGATCAAGCGGTCTAGAATATAAACCTCTTTACCTGGATCCGTGAGCACTTCTTTGGCCGCTGCAATGTCGATAAACTTTTTTTCCGCCATTTTCTTCTCGTTTTCATTGAACTGATCCGGATGCCACTGTTGCGCCAGTTTCCGATACGCCTTCGTGATTTCCCGTTTAGTGGCCGTCCTTTTAACTCCCAGGATCTTGTAATAGTCTCGTCTCTGCGATTGTTTTTGCAATTTCTGGGCGTGTTGAACCCCCTGTTGAGCACACTGAGAATTCTCGTCTAAACTAGACGCTTTTTGGTAGTCTCTGAGGGCTATCGACAAAAAATTCAACAAATTATAAAACAAACTAATCAATCCACCGTTAAAACACGATAAGCTCACTGTTGTTTTTGGAGATAGTTCAGAATGAGAACAATTTTTGGAATGCTTGCATGTGCCATCTTTCATTTCGGAACACGAGCATGTGCATTGGGTTCACGTGCTGAATATGCACGTGCTACACGTTCCCTTTCTTTATTCCATAAACAACAGGCGCGCAGCAATTCCTAACCAATATTAAATACTGTAAAACTAACTAAATTTATTAACATCAACACTCACCTTCTTCGTAATCTTCGTTAGCTATATGTGCCTCGGCTCTATAACATAAAACTTGAGCCGATTCTTCGATTTCCAAAGCTTCCGTGCAAAACGGTAACGCTTCGAATGGATGTCCGCCCTGGAAAAAAATCAACAATTCAAGCTTAAGATTTTACGTAAATTATGATTTTTTTTTTCACGTGACATTGGCGGCGAGATTAGGTTACGACCTTTGTGTGACACTGGCACATAAGTGTTTTTCCCGCCAGTTGATAGGCTTGAATTTCCTTTTCTATTTTTAATATTGCTTCCGCCTTTTCCACGCATTCCGCGTACAATTCTCCGCTCAATTGTTCGTTGGCCGCTTTCAGGTTCGATGCCAGTTTTTTTACTTTCTTGTAATGAGCGAAACATTCCTTGTGGTCCGGGTCCAGTTTCAAACACTCCCGGATTTCCCTGGATAAAAACAAAAACAGGGTTTTAGTTACATGTACAAAAGTCTGCGAGCTTTTATTAGACGGAACTAGAGTCTGTTGCTGGGAAATACCATTGTGCTAAGAATAATATGTATTGGTTTTGTTAAAAAAAATGTAAAATTTGTTCGCAAACGACGATATTTGTTTTATGTATAAACGTATCGAATGTGACGCCAGGAATTTAAGAACAATTTCTACAATTTTCAAGGAACCCCAGCCACGATTAAATTAGTCTCGAGGATTATTTACCACCTTTTTTTTATTTATAGTTTTAAAAAATTAAATTATCGTAGATAAAAGACGTTCTGCATAACGAACGGTAAGAGACTAAGAACATCATCCTGATGTCGTAAGATTTATATTTTCAATAATTTTAAGGATTGGTTTTTTAAAAGTTAATATATTATAACAATTTAACGCTTATTTAAGACGTACTCAAAATACTGTAAAAGCAGCATTATTGTAGATAACTTAACAGCTTTTTTATCGGATTTTTTCAGAATACATGACAAGAGTCGCGACACTCTGAAGAAACTTGCTTTTAACTGAGATTTCAAGCATAACGAATGCCAACGGGATGAGACGTCCGTGCGTCCGTTATACAGAGGTCAGTTTTCAATATTTTTTTTGCTCCCAGATGTCTATCGTGGCTTTTTATGCCACCTAGCATTTTTTAGCTCCTGAAATGCTAGTTTTCTTGCCCCGACAGTACTTCATCTTCTATCGAACACCAGAAATACAATTTTTGCCACACTTTGTATGCGATATTTTGAGAACCCCTTAAATAAGCGTTAGAATGTCTTAATTTATATTAACTTTTAAAAAAAAATAATCCTTCAAATCAATGAAAATGTAAATTTTAAGACATGGTGCGATGTTCTTTGTCTCTGACCCCTAAGACATCGAATTGCCGTTCGTTAGAAACAGTCATTTAGTCTCGTGGGATAGCGAAGGGAACAGCGGGTATTTTATACAGTACGTCACCCTGCAGTCAGAATGTAACATGCCATGTGGCAGGGGGCAAAGTGCCAGATTTTTTAGGGAAAGAGTATTTTGTACCAGCCACTTTTTGGAGCACTATCTCGGCGATTAAGGGGCGTTGTGAGAAACCACGAAAAACCACAACTAAGATAGCCACCAAGGTTCGAATCCGGGTCTCCTGAGTTCAAGTAGTTTAGCATAACAACTAAGCCAACCTTGTCGGTCCTTATATCGAGAGCTATTGGCATTTTGGTTGGGATGCCAACGATCCATTTTTAAGTTTCTCACCCTAGGGATTCTTCCGCTTCTCCCATTTTATAATGCAGCATGCTAAGCTTGAAGTGCGCGTCCGTGCTGTCTCCTCTCAGTTTCGTTATCGACCTCAGGTCGTACATAGCCTGCATGGGATCCCCGGCGTAAATATAACACTCGGCTCTGTATTCCCTAAGCGAAGCGTCCCACGGACAAACCTGGAATCATGCAAAGAAAAATATTTCTGAGTTATTATCTTATCATCAGTGATTTTTTAAACTTATTTGCCCGAATTTCGACTAACTTCGATGGCTTTAGTAAAGGCAGCTATCGCTCCGAAATAATCGTGTTCTTCCATCAACATTTGAGCCATTTCAAGATCGCGTTTGATCGGTTCGATCATTCCGTAAACATTAAGCGCTTCTTCGTTGTCTGGTTCGTGCCTCAGCTAAACGTTGAAAAAAAGATATACGGATAATTAGCGTCAGAACTAAATTTTTTGTGCCGGTTTCTGGAGTAATTTAGACACTTACCACGGATTCAAAATTAATGTGGGCTTCGTCTAGCCTTCCTTGTTTTAAAAGTATGCTTCCCCTTTGCAGCCATGCCTGAAATTATCAGAAAATATTTCTCTTTTCACTCCTTTCAGAATGATTTATGTAACTGGGAAAGATTTTTTAGAGAATACTTACTGCAGTAAAATCTGGTTTTAGTTTAATGACTGCATCTAGGTCCGGCAAAGCGGATTTTGATTTTCCGAGGGCGAGGTACACGGTAGCCCTCCGGAAATAAGTTAAATAATTGTTGGGATCGCCCTCTAGAAGAAAAAAAAAAAACCCAGAACATGTCAAAACCACACAGCAAAATCGTGCAAATTTTTTAAATTGTTTCTGCGGTTCTTACCGACGGCAGCGTGGAAATGCGTAAGTGCATCCGCAAACTGTCCTCTCGCCGTTAGTTCGATCCCGAGGCCTAGGTGCTTTTCTACGTCCAGAACGCTGGATGCGCTCGCTGTGTAACGAAAAACAGATGTTAACGATGCGTTTAAATCTTACGCAATGAGTTAAAACTTAATGCTCAATTTAACAATGATGTCTAATTTGCTACCGATGTACAATGTAGATACATTTTTCTGAAAATTGGTACAGCCTTCCCGCTACCATATGGCATTTGTCTACAGAGTTGAATAACTTGAATTGAAATACACGATTACTTTACGAGCTATCGTAAAGAACAGATGTTATAAAACTTATCGGGGACAGTCGTTTATTATGACTAGGGCCAAAATAATCATGTTCCAATAAATCCCGATTAACAAGAATCCATTTTGCTATAACATAAAAACACATTTATCATATCATTTTAGATATCGCTATCGTGTAATTCGTTCCAGTTTTTAATCGAGATTTGAATTGTTTACATTGAATTTATTTTTCATATGCGAATTTATAAAAGTGGGTCCTTTGACTACCAAATGCTAATGATTTTAGAAGAAAAAATATAAATTTACAAAAAACCTTTAATTAAAATCTGAATTTTAAAGAAATTCAGTTTGCACATGTCTGGGGAGTAGTTTTGGAAAGTAGTACATGAAATACTAAGATGAAGAATGAATAAATAGGCCATTGGGCCCCAGAGGATTTAGATTTTGTAAGGAAGGGGAGGGGCATGACCTCTTGTAGAAGCAAAAGAGGTCCTTTAAGGTGGGGTTAAATGTGTCATCATGGGTCCCACATATCACAAGAGGTCTCAAAACCAAATCAAAAACAAATGTTATTCTTTCTAGAAATTAAAGGTTTTTTTAAGTGTTCTCTAATGGAAATTCATCCTACATTTTCGCAATTTCCTTTCTTGAGGATGTCAGCAATTAGAAATTGCGGTCAGTGGAGGATAAAAAGGCTATTTATAACCACATCTGGTCCCCATAGACCCAAAGGTTTTAAATGCCCCAGATGCACGTCTAATCCCTTTTAAAGATTATAGACACGTAATTCTAGAAAGACAATGCAGCGGTGACCTTTGACTTGTACTTGGATATAAACGCGTGGGTTAATCAAATCCAATTTTAAGTTTATACATTTTTATTTCATAAAGTATAGGCCCTATATTTTTGATTTGGTCCTGGGACCTTTATGTCAACAAACTCATATTTGACGAATTTAATGAATGACCTGTAATCCACAAATAACCCAGCCTTCTTACCACCTCTTTAAATTGGTAAAACGGGCTTCTAAATTAATATTAGATTATTTATACAATTTTGATCTAGATTTTTAAGTGGATTTTAATGCATTGAATGCAAACACCTACTTATAACCTCAATGACCCTGTTTTGACCTCGTATCAAGCTCTGCATTAGTCTGCAACTCTCCAGCTATTAAATAATGAATGTGAGGGATTAATATTACCGTATTTTTGACGTGTAAATTAATAAATACCTATTAGATTTTCAAGTTCCAGGTAGAATACCAATAGCAGGCAGCAGGAGGAATAGGTTGACATTGCGTCTTTCATGATTTTCGGAATTGTCAGTTTCTGTCATAAGTGGCGGCTGAAGCGCATTGCTTTCCTACTTTTATTCCGACTATCCTGTAGTTTAATTTCCAACACAGAGAATTAATTAATCCAGCATTTCACGCTTGTTTTTTCATTATTTCACAGTATTCAGACTAGTTTCGTGCACACACAATTTTGGGACGACTGTAACAAAAACGACTCGGATACGAGCGCCGTTGTTTTATTCCTCGTGCCGGATCGTGTTGCTACCCGATTGGTCCGTTTCGAGCACGTGGAGAGCGGAGATCTTGTAAGCCGACTTCTGTTGGATGGTAAGCTGACTTTAAGAACACGTAAACTTACGTAATCAATTGATGGGATGTAAGCTGACAGCCGATGACTGGTAAGCCGAAGATAAATCTTTACTTTTAAACATATCCACCTTGATTTTAAAAACTATCAAGTAGTAAGCTGATAAAATTTGCAGAATTAGCACAATGTAAGCTAACAGTCTTTGACAAGTAAGCTTAACTAGCCGAATTTTAACGTAAGCCGGTTCACGACAGGAGGTAAGCCGACAGACGATAGGTATAAGCGTAATTTCATGAAAAAACAGTCAAAAATTACTTCGGAATTGTAACGATAAGAATTTCAATATCACATTATAAGGAATTAATATCATTTCGTGTAATTAATGTCATGTTAGTTGTCAGCTTACTTTTTAGACATATGAATAACGCGTTGCACAGCCATTTTGTTTATCGCTTATATGTTCAGCAATGTTAAATCAATACAACTTTGCATTACCAATGCTATAACTGACACTACTAGTCAATAAACAAACAAAATTTAATTTTCCCACAATGCACCATTTTAAAACAAAACTTTGAATGCCGATGAATGTTTATGAATAGCATCATTGGAAGAGTCCGTCGGACTTTGAGATAAGGTAATTAGCATGTTTTGGCTAATTTGACCTATTTAATTACTGTCACAAGGTCAGAAGTAAGATTAGCGTGGGTGGAGACGTTTGCAGAACGAGTATCAGTTGAAATTTAGCCCGGAAATGCGTTTAAAAAGGCGGTGTTCCAAATGTTTTTTTTTTCTGCCTCGGGGCTGCCCATAAACGTCGTTAATTCTATCGATTTTTTGATTTTTCAACCCCTCCTCTTCATTGTCATCAATCCGATGCGGTTTTTCAGATTAGGTAGATCAAAAAGGACTTTTTTGTGTTAACGTCCACACGTTGGATCAATGCAACGCTGAATTTTAACTGTTTTATCGTGTGGGGAATGGGGTTTTCCTAAAAGGGGTCAACCATAAACGAAATCCATTGAACATTTTTATGAAAAAAACACAAATAATTTACAAAAACACGTTCATTTGAACGTGTAAATATTGATGACTCCTAGTTATTTTCTCATTAATTGTTGAGGAATGTTTAAAGATGTGTTTTACAGTTAACTTAATCGCCCAAATATATCACAAACATGACTATACTTATACTCATATATGCCAATAGCAAACTTTTTGAACAAAATACATCATATTTTTTGCTTTATTTACATATTAAATATAGTTTAAATCGTTACTGTGTGAATTTCGTGGTTGTAGTGGGCGTGTCTTAGCTTGAGTGGGTGTAGTTTGGATGCATTAAATCTAAAGTAGGTGTAAAGTTAGTTGCAGTGGGAGTGGCTTGGATGCTCTGGCTATTTATATACGATGTAGTGGGTGTGTTTTAGTTTCAGGGGAGTGGCTTGGATGCAGTATCCGTGAATTAGATATAGCCTTAGTTTGCAGTGGCTTGGATGACTTGGACATGCATTAGAAATAGTAGGTGTGTCTTAGTGGGAGTGGCTTGGATTGTTGGTGTGTCTTAGCTGCAATGGGAATGGCTTTGATGCATTGGACATGCATTAGAAATAGTAGGTGTCTTAGTGGCAGTGGGAGTGGCTTGGGTGAGTTAGATCTTAAAGTACATAGGTGTGTCTTTGTTGCAGTTGGAGTGGCTTGGATGTAGTGTCCACACATTATATATATTAGGCGTGTCTTTGTTGCAGTGGGAGTGGCTTTGATGCATTGGACATGCGTTAGAAGTAGTAGGTGTCTTTGTTGTAGTGGGAGTTGCTTGGGTGCATTAGATCTAAAGAATATAGGCGTGTCCTTGTTGCAGTAGGAGTGGCTTGGATGCATTAAACATACATGTATATGCTATAGTAGGCGTGTCTTAGTTGTTGTGGGAGTGGAATGGATGCAGTAATCACAAAAACAGGAACATTTTCTGTTTTGTCCCATGATTTGTTGAATATTTTGTGAAATAAATAATCGTGATGAAAAATAAAAAAAGAGTCTGAATTTCTGTCGCTGCGAAAAGATAAAACTTTATTCGATAAAAGAAACTTCTGCAATACGTGAATTTACGAAATCCGGTTAGTGTTTTTAATAAGAGAATATTTGTTAATTTTCGACCCTCTTCCAAATTAAGTTCGCTCGTCCCGCATTATACATGTAGTAGTAGTGGTCATTGTAATTTCTTCAAGTCCGTGTTTCAGAAAGTTACGTTTCCCTCGGAATTGAGTTTCGTGATTTCGTAGTTGCTTTGTGAGGGATTCTTCCTTTTGAGGAGGCATCACGGATGGGTGATTTTATGCCTCGTTGTCCTTCTTGTCCTCATTGGACGATGGGCTGATGGTGGTCATGGCCGAGGACTGTGAGACGGTATCATCGGCACCAGCTCCTCCTGAGCACGCCAAGCACGGGAACTGCTTCAGGAGTGCCGCTCTGTAGCGAGGGTGGCTGCCGAAAGGGAAAAAAAACAACATAGTTAGATTGGGACTGTGTTAATAGCATTGGGCGTGTCTTAGTGGTAGAGGGAGGGGCTTAGTAGCAGTAGGAAGCAACTATGTCAAGTTTAGTTACAGTGTATGTGATTATCAGCAAGAGTGGCTTAAGCCGACTACAGGCTACCCATCACATCACATGATGTCTCGTGATGGAATGCATGACGCACATGTGTCTTAGTTTTAGATGGAGGGGTTTTGTGCCAGTGGGAGTGGCTATGTCTTTTGCATATGTTTATCAGCAAGAGTGGCTTAGTGGCATATGTTGTAGGGAGGGAGTGGCTTAGCATCAGTGGGAGTGGTATAGTAGTAGGAGGAGCGGTCATGTCTTTAGCGTATCTATAGGATTGTGATTTGCAGTAGTGAGCGTGTTATAGTTATAGAGGGAGGAGCTTGGTAGCAGTGGGGTTGCTTACATCTTTAGTGGGAGTGGTTTTATAGCAATGGGAGTGGCCATGTCTTTATGGTAGGTATGTGAGGTTGTGATTATCAGCAAGAGTGGCTTAGCAGCAGTAGGCGTGGTTTGCTGTAGAGGGAGGGGTTTGGTAGCATTGGGGTGGTTTACATCTTCATTGGGAGTGACGTAGTAGTAGCTGTAGAGGGAGTGGTTTAATAGCAATGGGAACGGTCATGTCTTTATCGTAGGTATGTGAGGCTGTGATTATCAACGGGAGCGGCTTAGTAGTAGTGGGCTTGTCTTAGTTGCAGAGGGAGGGGCTTGGTAGCAGTGAGGGTGGCTTACATCTTTAGTGGGAGTGATGTAGTAGTAGCAGCTGTAGAGGTAGTGGTTTCATATCAATGGGAGCGGCCATGTCTTTATCATAGATATTTGAGGCTGTGATTATGAATGGCAGTGGCTAAGTAGTGGGCGTGTCTTAGTTGTAGAGGGAGGGGCATGATAGCAGTGGGTTGGCTTTCATCTTTAGCGGGAGTGGCTTTGCAGCATTGGGCGTGTCTTAGTCGAAGAGGGTGGAGGCTTGGTAGCAGTGGGGGTGGCTTACATCTTTAGTGGGAGTGGTTTAATAGCAATGGGAGCGGCTATGTCTTTATCGTAGGTATGTGAGGCTGTGATTATCAACAGGAGCGGCTCAGTAGTTGTGGGCATGTCTTAGTTGCAGAGGGAGGGGCTTTGCAACAGTGGGCGTGTCTTAGTCGGAGAGGGTTGCATCTTTAGCGTTTAAAAAGATCTCACCTGATGCCGTAGACGATGGGATTGTAGACTGCGTTGGCCTTGGCGAACACGGCTCCCCAGATGGTGAAAAGTGGCGTAAGATGGTCACCCTTGGTGAAGAGTCCGGTCCAAGCGATGGTGAGGTAAGGTGTCCATGCCACGAACCAGAGACTGATGGTCATCATGGCGATCTTGGCCAAGCGGATCTCAGCGCTCGTCTTCGACTGCTCCGAGTTGGCCTTGAGACTGGCCACGTTCATGCGCTTGGCCTGTTCCCTCATCTGCTTCTCGTGGTCTGCCACGGCCTTCACGATGAAGAAGTAGCAGTAGATGATGGTCAGCAGAGACAGGAAGTAGACGGCGAATCCGTAGGTCACTACGTAGCTGCTGCTCCACAGGTCCTTGGTCAGGTAGTCCACCGTGCAACTCGTCATGTTACCCTCGGGCACGTACCTAAGACACCCAAGAACAGTTAGTTGTGAAATTGTAACGCGTAAGTTTCGGACTTGTGCGGAACTGACCTGCTCCAGCCGAAGAAGGGTGCCAGGGTCCATGCCAGAGAATATAACCACACGAAGAGGCACATGGCCGCCGACTTCTTGTGGGTTAACGGTGGGGCGGCGAGGCCCTTGACGATGACGTTGTAGCGGTCAACGCCGATCATAACCATGCTCCAGATGGAGGCGCAGCCGAAGATTGAACCCTAAAAACCCAAGACAAGAATGAAAACGCATCAGTCATAAGTGTGGGAAATTGAGTACGAGAGAGTGGGATTGCACATTTGAACATTTTTTGAAAATATTTTTTATTTCAGCTGTTTAATTGTGTTTCTTTAAATTTCCAACACTATAGTTGGTTAGTTAATGCGTTTATATCTATTCCCAATTTTTTTGCAAGAATCTTAATTGAATTGTTACAGTGTTTTAAATCATTTGAAATTTTATTGAAAATTGTTCAAATCTGCTCCAGTGATGGTGCAGGGCACATTTGAACAGTTGAACTAATTTTAATTAAAAACAAACAAATACCTTAACATATTTGAACACATTGTTTATTGAAACATGTGTATTGAGCACAAATTTAACTATTTTAACGGATTTTGTATTTGTCTAGCTAAAGATGAAAGCATTTTTGGCTAAATTGTATAATCGCACCATAGTTAGGCTATTATGAAAAAAAGAGGCACGCACCACAATCACTACATGTATACATGGATACATTTGAACATATTTAAACTATTTGAATGTTTAATTTATGCAAAACTAAATTAAAACAAATATAGATAGACAATTGGCCCATTGAAATGTGCCCCACAATGCATCACGAGGCTTAGTGCTTTCAATGACCATGTGGAAGTGGAATAATCTTAAATGCTGACCAATCCATAAAATAGGCCATGTAAAAAACTACATATAGGTACCATTGTAACCAGTCCTTGTTAGAAATAGACCCCTGTTTAATATTTTGATCCTTCGTATTAAAAAATGAGTTTACCTGTCTAAAAACATTAAATCAAGCATAAGTTTGTGTGCGGGTTTTCCACCAACTTTAAACTACATCCCAATATGTAGTTTTGGTGCTGCCGCATAAACATTTGGAATTCATTTTATAAGAAACACATGTCTACAATAATCTTAATGTTCAAATGTGCCCCACTCTCGATCCCCTACGCTTTCACATGGTCACATGGTCACCTCTTGGGTCCTCTACTCACCCACATGCCGTAGAGCTCGCACATAAAGGGTCCCAAGATCCATGTCTCAGCGAAGCAGTTTGCGGCCATTGTGGGCATCATGGTGAGCATCATGAGGAAGTCACTTAAGGCCAGGTTGACCACCAGCAGGTTGGATGGAGTGCGGAGGGACTTGGTGGTGCTGAAGACGTAGATGACAACGCCGTTTCCGGTCAGCGAAATCACTCCGAGAAGCACCATGGCCAGCCCCAGGAGGCTGTGCCACAAGGGGTTCATGGGTGGGAAGCGGTGCCAGTGCTCGTGGATCATGTGACGCATGTCCAGGGGCACCTTGTCCACCAGACTCTCGTTGGAACCTCCCAACAGGGCGAGGCGGTAGGGGTAGACTGCGGCAAGAGCGGAACCGGACATCTTCACTGGTCACGCTGAAATGGTGTGGACGAAAATCTGTGGATGATAAGTAAAATGTCCTCACGTGATGGTATAGAAATGTGCTGAAGAGGACATGTCCTCATGAAATGGTACAGAAATCTGCTGAAGAGGACATGACCTCATGGAATGGTATAGAAATGTGCTGAAGAGGACATGTCCTCATGGAATGGTACAGAAATCTATTGAAGAAGACATGTCCTTATGGAATGGTACAGAAATCTGTTGAAGAAGACATGTCCTTATGGAATGGTACAGAAATGTGCTGAAGAGGTCATGTTTTCATGGAATGGTACAGAAATCTGTTGAAGAGGACATGTCCTCGCGGAATGGTACAGAAATCTGTTGAACAGGACATGTCCTCGCGGAATGGTACAGAAATCTGTTGAAGAGGACATGTCCTCGCGGAATGGTACAGAAATCTGTTGAACAGGACATGTCCT
>JAQGCC010003710.1:0-14721 GCA_034698905.1 Xestoiulus laeticollis
GCGGAATAAGACAAATTTCACGTGCACCATGTTGCCAGATTACAATTCTCATTTTTCCCTAACAATTGTTGCTGTCGAGATACGGATATTGATAGGGAATTCTGTGATATTTTTGATTTTTCTTGCCTGGAACTCCATCTCCGATAAGATGTCAACAATTTGGCAACTGTGGTACCGAATTGGCTCAAATTCCGAGCTTAGTCTCATCGGAACAGAAGCTTAAGGTGGGAAACTGTGGTACGGGGGTAAGACTTAAGATTTTTTTGTAAAACACATCTTAAACATGTCTTAGTCTTATTTTTAAAAATTTATAGAGCAACACATTTGACAACCAGTCCACTTGTAAAGCCGCATTTTCAGAAGTTCTATGACTTGGCAATGGATAGTTTTGGTATTCCATTCACTCATGGAAAGCTACTTTACCCATCTTGGAAGGTCACCGTTATCGTCTTAAATGAAAAAAGCTTGGAAGCATAACTGTTTTTGCATTTAAATTCCAGCTTTTATTATAGTTTCATATTATTTTAGTTTCGTATTAGTTCCACCGTGACCATTGTAAACGTTAGATGAATGAGTCGTTTAAGAATAGACTATATTTTACAATCATTTTTAAATAACACTTCCTTATTCTTCTTTGCATTTGGTCCTCATTTTTAAATTTATGTGTGATATACATGTATTTCACATAAAATCAGGGTTGATCTTCGAAATAAAAAAAAAAACATTGTAGTTTGTTCTCTTCATCCATATCAGACAGGTAAAAATAACATTCTTAAGAATATAGAATACATTTAGAGACTTTTAATAGAAGACAATGCTATTAAGAGTGCAATTAAAAATTATTGTAAGATATCCCCCACTGTGTACCAATGTTATGCAAAAACTACATGTGCTAAATAAAGCTGAGGAAATACTCACATATTCAATTAAGTTTTCTTGTACCTTGAGAATTAGCTTAAAATAAGCATTGCATCAAAAACAAGAAATCGTACAGCTATTTGTTATAAATATTAGTGAAGATAGCATTCTAGTTCTTATTTAGCTGAAACATAGGTTCAAGTTTGTAGCTCAAAGCTGTATGTTCGTCACATCACATGGTAGGTAAATTAAGTAGTGTCAAAAATAACTTCTAGGTATTCCAAAATGGCTGTCAGCAAGCCCTCCCATTGACATTGTTGGAAGTGTAAAGTATCCTCAACGCTACAGGAGCAGGACATTGACATCAATAAAAAGGTTACATTAGCACTGGTCAACTCGAAAAACACGTGTTACATCCATCATGAAAATGCCATTAAAGGACCGTTATGCAAGAATTAGCGAAACCCATATGCACGCCAGGATGCAAGTGGTATTCAATATTCCAGATGTCCACTTTGGGATTTTGTCAAAGGAATGACCGACGTTAACGTTATCCAAGTTTCTTACGTAATTCGACTTCAAAGGCGAGTTTTGGACCAGCTTGTAATGAGTTAAAAGCTTAAAAAAAGTGCAAGAAACTGCAAACACAGATCGTAATTTCGAAGTATAAAAAAAGGGAACCCATTCAACTTCAACACGCATTTCAGAGTCGCAAAAGTTACAATGCAATGGCGAACAAACGCACAGACGGTTTCCATTGAAATTGCCGATTCGGTATACTGCATCAGGTGAGAGAAAAAAGAAAAATACTAAAAAATACTCCTGGCCAGCTAAGTAAAAAACACGTTTTGTTACGAATCCAAAAATGGGGGTGTCACTAAGGCGACATTCGGGCAAAAAGATCACATTGTAATTGCGGATACGCTTGGAAAGATATGAAAGTTTTTTTTTTATTTGAAAAAAAAAAAAAAAAAATCCATCTTTTTACAATAAAACTTTCGAGTGCTTTGGAATGGCGATAAACTACAAACAAGAGATGCAAGATAGAGAAGCAAAAAGTGTGAAGATCGATTTGAAAACCCATGCAGTTTGAGTTTGAAAATCTCGACTGTTATAGAAGGGAATTAAAAAAAAAAGGATCTTTTGAAGAATGGAAGGTAAGAAGAATTAGTCAGCTCTTTTTCCCCAAAAATCAAAAAAATGCCAAATGCAATCCATGGGCATATGAGGTTGGAGATTCTTGAAGTTTTAAATACAGGCATGCAGAAGGTCGAGACACTGCCAAGGTTGTGATTACGCTTAGACAGCACCTATATTTAAGATCCTCAAATAGCCATCAATGCTTTTAACCTTCTTAAACACGGTTGCCCTCTGACCCCTTGCCAAGCTATTAGCATCGGGGTTCCAACTCCGCAACTTGTTTATGATGTTCATTAAATTAGGAAGTGGGTGATTAAAACGAGCAATTATCCATCGTGCGGTTATCATATTGTGCATTAAAAAGGGAAAAAGATTCTCGCCTTATCTCGGGTCACCTTAATAAAACGAGATCAGGACAGAGCAGTTATTCCTAGGAAGATTTCCAACGTTATGTATGCAAATGAGCATATTTCACTCCTCGGAGAGCAGCTTTGCTTTATTTATAGGGAGCAACGAGGTTTCTGAACTAGCTGCCATTATAATTCATCATTTTGCAGACACAAATGTAATCTCGCCATTACTGGAGATGTCTGTTATGAAAATAGTAAACCATCAAACGTCAAATTAAAGCTGGTCTTTTCACTTAGTACCAAATTTTAAATCATTTTTCAGACACATCTCAGCTGGTCACTAGCAACATTTCAGTTTGAAGATATATGCACAAAAAAGACCATCAAAATTAAAATTTCAAACCAGCAATATAATTTGTTCAATAACTTCTAAGAAGTGTATTGCACAATTTTAGTTAATTAAATGCATGTACTATGTATTAATTACCAATTAATGCTAATAACATCTCAAGTTAGAATACTCAATTCCGAAAACTTTCCACACAGAATACAGCAAAGCCTGGGAAAGTGACCACCTACTTATGGTGACCACTTTTCATAAAATGGTTTCAGAGCAATACATTTCCATTATAAATATGCTCTGTATAGTGACCGCCTGTCTATATTGTGTACAGTACCAAGTGGGCCATCTCTTTTGCATTTTTTCCATTGGTATGGTGACCAGGTTCAGTCTGTGACAATAGGTCACAGTTCTCAGAAAATTGGCAGGGTAAATTCTAATTGGAGTGACACATGAGTCTATTTGCATACTGTACGTTTTATTCCTAGGGCCCAATTCACACAGCTTAAGTCATTACATCATCCTTAACATGTTAGCCCACACCCAAAAACCCCACATGTACATGTTGACATTACCAATTTATATGCCAAATCAAAGCATTGCAATACATCATAAATCACTTATATAACAATACATTAAATCCGTCATAACGTCCAAGTACTCTAACAGTTTGACTACGTATTGATTGACATAATCATGTGTAATATTTTAACACGTATTTTTTTTTAAATTAACATATAGCATTCGATGAAGGCCTATGCTTCATTATGACTTCATTATGCTTCATTTTGACCTATGAAGGTCAAGAGCTTCATTTTAGCCATTTCATCAATAAAAAAATTAATTTTGTTACTCAACACTTGTGCAATTTACTTCTGGAAAGATGCAGTACTGTTTTTTACCACATGCCAAAATCCAGTATGTAAATTTCCCAAAGCTGAAGATAGAAGCAACGTTTCCAGGAAGGATATCCTGCGTGTTAATGCTCCATTACCCTATCTTCCGTGTATCAAATTTAATTCGTGAAATCATAGAAAGCTTATGTAATGAAGCAAATATAGGAACGATTGCGAAACAGCAGGTTTGTTAATGCGGTGCATCACGCACGAAATTAATCGAAGAGCCGGGGATGCAACATCGGATTTACACCATATCACTTAAGACTCAAAATGATGAAAATCCCGGAGTCACGTGATGGGGGGGTTATGCTTGAAGCGTCTACCGAAGCGTCCATGTGAAACCACCACCGAAGCATGTAAGAGCTTGTGAAACCAGGCGTGTATTAAAAAGTTGTTTGTTAATCCTTCCACTCGGACCCTACACCTGTTCTCAATGGAATGACAGGTGTATACCGCCAAATTGATACTTGACTCCGCGGTCTTTAAAGTGGTTGGGATATACAAGGTTAAAAGTGAAAATGCAACGCTTCAGTAATGTTGACGTTGCCGGTTCAGCTCTCAAGGGTGGCTGCTCCAGGGGGTATTATGTCTACAAATACATACAAATCGCACATTTCCAATTATGTAAGCGTCTAAATTGAGTGTTAAACAACTCTTTAATTGACTCGATGGTCCGACTGAGCGTTAATGAACGGTTTGTAACGTAAAACAAGAGCTTCTATAGTGCCCAGAAAAACTGCAGTGCTCAACAAACCATGCCATGCCATGCCATGGCAGAACAGAAACGGTTGAAATCTTTGGAAGACTACATAATACAGTTTCACATACTGAGAGAGAATGTAGACCAGAACAGGTTGAAATCTTTGAAACACGATGCTAAACATAGAGAGAATTGTTTAATTTATTTGGAATGTGTAACCAGATTCCAGCAATGCATATATACAATCACATTATAGGCGCACCGGCTGAGCAGGAACTATGCATTTACAACACTGTGGGGAGTGTAGTACTTATACTTAGAATTGTATATGAATTATACAATATGCAAGCAATATATCTTTATTCTGCAGTATATTCGATAACAGTCCTCTTATATATATATACATATATATACCTAATAGGATTGTGTTATCGACTTGGGATAACTTGAAAATGGAATAGTTTAACTTGTATACAGGATTGAAATGAAATGAAACTGCATGGGATACAATGCATTAATTTATCTGCTTAAAAATATTTTTATGCAAAAATGCAGAAAAACTACTAAAAAAGCGTCTGAAAGCAAGTGGCAAGTGCTTGTTTTGTCTTAAAGATTTTAAGCGGAAAAACTGCAAGTGTGAAATAATATGGTGTGAAAATACATGGTGGAAAATTCATATCAACACCGATATAAGCAACCTACAAGCACTTTCTCCGCATGATACATATCTCAGTTATTTCCCCCTAAATAGGACCAACGCATATATATATATATATATATATAGTCTATTATAAATACTGCATATTATTTAATTTTATATAAAAATGCGTGCAGCGTAGCTTTAATTCATTGTTAACTTATCATTGTGCAACGTTCTGTTAAACCTATTATATGCTTTCAACAAAATTATAATCTGTTATATGCACGTCACGCTTCTAATGCATGTATATACTGTATGTACAGGTATTACAAACCATGCTGCAAATTTTAATTCTGTTTTTTAATACACTTGTTGGAATATATACTAACGCAGTACACTGCATGGCAACTATACCACAAATGTACTATAAACCAATGCAATTTTATATGCAATGGGAAATGCATAAAAATTTGGCTCTTATTCGCGATAATTTTTTTTTTAATTTACAAAAATGTTGTTGGAATTCATTTCCTTAATATTCAAAATTAGGAAATCTGCAATTATGATCTAAAATACAATGATAACCTATCTGAATTAAATGGTGGTACAAGCAAGCTCTCCTAATTAAAAATATGCACGAGTTATTCATGCATACTTTAAGAAAACATGCATAGAAAGTGTCTGCAAGTCTACATTTCATCATGACAATGCTAATTGGTGTATATCAAAAATGTAATTATACAATGGAATTCATTGTATGGGTATACTGTCTGTTAATAGTCTAGTATGCTGATAACATAATAATGTCAACTGCATTAGCAAAGCAAAAAAAGATGGGATAAGATACCCTATATTATTAAATGGGCATTTCATATCAGATAATTCATCCTAGTCGTTTGTCATAACAATTCAACAAGGCTGTTTCGTCATTGTCCAGTAAAATAATTGACCATCAAAAAAATGTCCATCGTGCGCCTTGTGCAAAACTCACATGGGAAACGGCTCATTATTCGACCAATTAGGTTACCTGGTATGCAGACAAGCACCTTTTGCAATTAGCAACCATATGTACATGTGCGCACCAAATTAAAAATGTTCATAAAGGGCAAAAACGCATAGTTTGCGTCAAAATGACAGCAATTTTATAGATCCATTAGTCTTCCCTGCACTGCATATTTATAAACTAAGCCAAATTTTCAAACCAGTTAATGACGTTTGTTTATGGCAACATTTTATGCATGAGCATAAAGCACTTATTCAGCTCGCACTTTGTATATATGCCCTTGGTGCAAAACCGGAGCTTGTTCGAAAACCATTATCATTTATGCATAAGTACTTCCACCCTTTCCTCCCTCAAATATAGTTTACAAATGCCAATACAACTTAATAGCATTTAATGCAACTCGTTTACAAAGGCATTCTATCAGTTGTTTTTGCATAAAACAAAGTTGTTAAATGTTGGTATATGTATGCAAGTTACCATATGGAAAAGTTAGTTTGAGCCTTACTTGAAAAAATGTTACTTAATTTCCATATCACCATTCAACATACCGGTAATTAACTAATGCTAGTTGTCTCCTCCACCCCCCCACTTTGCAAAAAAAAAGTGCCTTAGCCTTAAAATTGTTAAGACACTTTAAACAACAAAAATGTATTTGTCAAAAACACAGTAATTTCATATTTGTTTTCAAATAACTGAAAATCTCAATTTTATGTTTTAAGCAAAGGTCTTTATACATTTTTGATGAAACTTGGGCCATTTTTAGAAATATTTTCTGATTTTTTGAAGGATGAAATGAAGGAATGAGAGAATTAAGGTTAATCACATACACTGCACATGTACAATGTATATGATTCACATAGGCTATTTGCTTTAATGTGATTGGTTGATTGGTATGAGAAGTGTTAGGGTTAAAACAGAAAACAAGATGAATCGTATGCCACTCTCCTTAAGGGATTTTCCCTTTCCTATCAAGTTTCACCTTAAAGAGATTTCCCCTTTCAATTGTCTTGAAATTCTTGCTAAATGCAGATTGAACATGGTCATTTTATTAAGTGCAATGTCAATGGAAAAGTTGCAAGCCAGATGGCACACCCAGGTCACTATAATGAGAATTTTTATGAAGGAAAACATGCACTAAAACCAATTTATGAATAGTGGTCACTATATGCATAGTCACTTTTCCTAGTTTTACTATATTCATAAGAATATTTTCCCTAAACTGACATGGATAGAGCCATTTATTTAAGGGACAGTTGTATCAAACTTCTACACTGTCATGGGACACTGTTGGACAAGCAAATGTGACCCCTTTTTGAGCATTCTTTTAATTATAAGTTTACTTGCGTATAGTTATATGTTCAGGACAAATAGCATCGCATCATTTCTGTACCCTATCTTGATGTATCATCTCTCAGTTTCCAAATATTGATTCGCTAATGAATCACTTAGAGAAGAAGGGTCCATTTATTAAAAATGACTAAGCGTCGATTTCTGTTGATTTGTTAAGACAACAGACATTGTCAGCTGGAAAAGTCTTGTAGAGGGGCCTTGTCTGCTTGCATTTCACGATAGACTAATCATTTTTTCTTCTTCTCATTCTTCAATTAACAGACTTCCTTAAGTGCTCATCCAACCCTTTAAATTTAAAGCGCATTAATTATGACCAAACAAGCACGCAACATTTGCTCGCATTGTGGCTCAAATTACTCGTCATGCTAGTTCCTACGTTAAGACCACAACAATCCAGGGCAACGAGAGCAGATTATTAGTAACTGGCATACAATACACCATGTTGATTGGACGATGGATAGTGTCCTGTTCGTGTAATACGAGCGATGCAATATCAGATGCTTACATGTCGAGTTTTGGTTTTTGGACCTCCGATGATTTGGAGCCGGAATTCCGCTTCAAATAACAATTTGTGCAGCGATATTCAAGGGGACATTCGCACAGGGCTTGCATGATATGAGAAATGTCTCAAAATACTTGTATCGATTTCTCAAAGTTGGATTTGATACCGATCTAATCACCACTTTTCAATATGAATGCAACCGTTCAGACTCAAAGAGCAGAACTTGAGTTGCTCGTTTTCTAATCAAAAGATGTCCAAACGCTTTGAGAAAATTCCAATGTTCAATAAGACAACAGTAAACTTATGTTTGATGTACATGTACGTGCTGATGTTGTTTGAGGCTAATTTCCCCCAGTTTATTTTTTTTCAAAATCTCCCTGACCATCCTGATGACAAAAAAATCATAAACATGACAATAGGCTCCTTCACACGAGCGCTGTTAAGAACAAGCCGGTAATGCGCGCATGAACAGCGCATGCGCACATTTAATTAAGCGGGAAAAGCGTTGCCGGCTTGTGCTTAACAGCATTCGCGGAAAGGATCCTAATATGCAGTACAACTTTTTTGTCTCAATGGTTAAATGTGTTTTACAACAATTTACAATTATTATTCGGGCCATTAAATGCTTAGGCTTACACCTGATTCACACCAACGTTGATGTAGAACTGATGTGGATCAAGAAAACTTTTTCGTGTTAATTCACATCGCAGAACTCAGTTAAACTGGTCACATGACCTAGTATACTGTGTCCTGTATACTATAGGTCATGTGACCAGTTTAACTGAGTTCTGCGGTGTGAAATAACACGAAAAAGTTTTCTTGATCCACATCAGTTGATCTGCATCAACGTTGGTGGGAAGAAGGTCTTACAAATTCTTGGCTAATTTCATGGTTAAAAACGTGTAAAAACAGATATTGATTTTTTATTTGCTTGCACGAAATGATGTTTAAATGAGTTAAAATAAGAATTCCCCATTTAAAGAGATGCTGAAATGTTCCATATCTCTTGACTTGTATGGTAACTGATAACTGGCTATGTGAAAACAATCTAATATTTGTGGATAAGACGTTTTAAAATTAATCAATTTACCCTGAAATATGACCTGACATTACCAGGTTTTCCAGATTTGTGGGAACCCTGATGTAAACATTAATGATTGCAGCACATATAAGCACATGTAAGCATCATAAGCACACATTAAACATCAGATCTACAATTAAGTCAGCACCAGCAGTGTCACTGCACCATCACCAATTATAAGCTGACAACTAGTATTGCTATCAGCAATTAGAAATACTCAATAAATAATGTATTTTGCAAGTGGGTTTGGTATAAACATGTTAATCTGATTTTAATACATGTGCATAAATTAGTTGTAACGAGTGCTGATAGTGTGAACCGATGAAAGTTTTGGATTCCTGGTCAGATGGCTACTCCATTAGCAAAATACACCCACGAATGTAAAATTGCATTTAAAATTTTGCCCATGAACATTTGGGCACTGATGTAATTTTCATTCAATTATTTTAATTCAAGTTCAAGAGTACTGACTTTTCCTTTCAAAAAAGTTCTCATTGATGCATTTTCATTGTCCATTTTTCAAGAACCTTCAAAACCAGCACGGCTTACCGTGAGCATCAATCAATTTTAAACAACTTTTGGTAACAGCATGTCAGATAAGAGCTTAATTTCCAAAGTCATTACATGCGATACACGTACGTTTAGATGTCAAATTTATCCAGAGATGTTATCGTCAAACCTGCCGGCTTTATCATGTGATCAAACTTATGGGATGTTTGATATTCAATTTTAATTAAAAGGCAAATCAGTAGCCAGAATCAAATTCAAACATATGAGCGTTTCATAAATTTTGGTCCATCAGAGGTTACAGAATCAATGAAACCAATGACCCAAAATATTTTTCATTAAATGGACAATCCAGTTTCCATCCAGTTGATGAAATTAAACAAGAGTTTCGTACAACTGGCCATACAAGACCAGTTTGATCGGAATGTGCCAGAGATAAAGCCAATGACTTGAGGCAAGTATTATATTAAGAGCCTTGAGGGCCCCAGAATCCCCAAAACACCAGGTGCATCCAGATTGGCTACCCCCTTACAACTATAGTGAAGAGCAAAAAAGTGAGAAAATGAACAAGGTGAAAAAACTTTTTCCTTACAACAATGCATTAAGTTTGTGATGGAGTTGATAGATGGAACGGAGATGAATTTTAAAAAGATAAGACCCAAATAAAAAAAAAACCTCTTGTAAAACAGCACTTAAAACCCAAAGTGGATCTTGAATTTGCCTTCGCATATCAAACTTTTTTTTTTCATTCTTTTTGCCAACGTGTTTTTTTTTTATTTCCAATAGTGAAACGCAACAAAATAGCGTATAAGTTTGGCAGCAATTTTCATATTCGAATATCACACTTGTTAGTGTCAAGTCATAGAACAGGTTAGAAGTTCATAGTAAACCGCTAAACTTGTAAGTTATGGATCAATTGAATTAATGTTTTTTCAAAACCACAATTGAAACAAAAAAAATTGATAAAAAAAACAACATAGCTTGCATAAAATACTTCCAAAGAAAATAGACAATGGGTGGTAGAAAAAGAATTGAGTATTGTAAAATGTGGGCATAGTCATTGCAAGTGCAAGGTAAAATATTTAGGCAGTTGTTTTGAAGACAGCTAAATATGCATGAATAAAATTGTTTCAGGATTCACTAGTTCAATGTGAAAAGATGTTCAATCACAGTGGAAAATGCAACACAAAAAAACAAATAACAAAACAAAGCGATGTTTTGTTTCGTTCTTTCAAGTTAATGGAATATATACCATGAAGACGTTCAATTTCTGGTGCCTATAAATCTGTTTTCAATAGACTTTAAAACTAGAAAGCAGTCAATTAGAAATGTATCTGTTCAAAATCAATATTTCATTTTATTGCAAACATGAACTGTAAGTACAAAGAAGCATTTTCATTTTATCAAGGTTCCTCTCTAAAACGAAATTTTAAAATTCACTGACTTTTCCTGCTTTTTAAAACAAGTTTCCCTGGCAATCCTATCAACAACTTTCACAAGTGTTTTGCTTGTCATACATGTATCTAAATTAAAAAATTAGAAATGATTAAAATTAGTTTTTAAGGAGGTTAGCGAATATTCAGCCCATCTCTTTAGTTAAAAAACATATGACTTGATTTATTTAAAATGTTAAATGATTTAAAAGGGCAACTCAAATGCAATTTGTATATATACATGTACATCTAGGTGCAAGATTGGTATACCATCGGTTGATTTTTGTATACCGTAAATACTAGATTAAACCCCGGGTCATTTGACTAAGTTCTTTCTAATGATCCCCGGGACTCAAATAAACCCCGAGTGTTAGGGAAATCCCCTAAGTGATCGCATCGTGCGCAGTGAATAGGGATTAAGCCCCCTTATTCCCTCATTATTGAAATATTAGGGAAATAAAATATTGATACAGAACATGCTTGTTTCTGGTAAGTTTTTGTCACATCTATTAGTTTATTGATACCAACATTGAGTGAATAAATATAATAAACCCCCGGTCAATGTTGTTTATTGGCGTATTTACGGTAAATATAATTGATGAATTTCCCTGATTTTCTCAAATTGTTTATTCCTTGACTACAACAGATGCAACAAAATTTCGCTTAAAATTACATCATTTCCAGATCTTTGGGAAAATAGTTACATTTTGACATATCTTCCATTAATAAAAATCATAAGAATTCACTTGAAGCATGCTTTCCATAATATTTGAATTTCAAAAAGTAACCATAGATTGCTTGAGAATTTCTTTGCATTGTCATCGAACGAAACTTTCAGGTGCACACTTATCTAATGATGTGTGCATGGTATTAACTTTTATCCTATTTTCTACAGACGGGGGATGCGCATCCATCCAGAAAAAGTACGTTACGGCATATTATACGGCAGACCATGTATCAAAAGTCCCATCCGAATCATTGCAAAAAATAACGAGATTAAAGTTAAAAAAGAAAACAGAAACGCGAATGACCACTAAGGTTATTAAACCATGAAACGTATAGAATGCAACTCAGGATTTGGAAATACGTGATGCGGCTTGAATTTTCCAAACTTTCATGCTACAGTGTATGTCAAGTCAAGAAAAGTCCAATGTATTGTTGTGCCCCAGTGACATTAGAGTTTGAAATCGCATTTAAAAACGACACAATTAGCCCCAGGCCACACTAGGCTGGAACCGCGCGTTTGGTTAGCCTCAAACACAGCTTTTAATTAAAAAAGAATTTTTGCACGAGATATTAATTAATTAATGTGCAGATTTTATAGTTCTAGAATTTAAATTAAATTCGATAACAGTATAGGAACCAGTATGCTCACTCTTGTCCGCATCTATGGAGTTTGGGTTGCCGAAAATGGCCGACTATAGCCGACGCGCTCGCAGCGCACCATAGTGGTGAAGTAGCAGAATATTCGACCTACGCATATAGTGCGCATGCTTGACCATTTTGATAGAATAGATTTTTCAAATAAGAACGCATGATGCTTTCTTTGGCTACTTTACCAGCAGGTGGCGATACTAGCGTGTTGCTATAGCCAAACGCACGTTTCCAGTCTAGTGTGGCCTGGGGCTTAATATGACAAGATTAAATGTTGAGCTTTATAGTCCATCATGCTAAACTCAGATTTTTTTACAGAACACTGTTGCCACCAGTTTTAACCCTTTCCCACGTGCACAGAATGCTACAAGCAGGAAGAAGAAAAATTCTGAACACCTAGACCAATTTTATGTGTTCCTTGCTAAACTTTCATAAGCTGGTATGATAATGACAGGGTTTAGCTTTGCCCATTTTCATTAGGCAGGAGAATCTTTTATGCTTCAATTATTAGGAAATAAATTACTGGTTTAGCCAGAGGTGGACTTTGAAAGTACTTGCATCCGGATATTCGACGCTAAACGGCTCAATTCTATGGCCGCATTAAAATTAGGCAATATATAGAAATATATGAAGCACGTCTATAACTGCTCAGCTGCATATCTGTTAGATGAAATGATCCCTAAAACAGCTCAGATTGAGTAACCTCGTAAACTTTTCAGCTCCCCTAGGATTCAACATGGATCAAGGCTACGATCATGGAGCAGACGTGGGGAAAAACTCAATTTTCGTTAAATATTCATGGAGGCTTCCAGATTTCGCCAAAACGATGGAGATTGCTAGTGGGAAGACTATCGTCACTTTGGCAATAAATGTCCCTTTTATTAAATACTAAGAAGTAATAATTTCCAAGCGCCTTTAAATATAAGCTGACGGGGAGCGAACCTCATCTTTATTCAATAAGTGTCCATCATTTTCCAGCCATGGTCAATTTCTCTTAAAACTGAATTACGCAAGCCCTGAAAAGGTCCATGACAAATCCGATAGCAAATGACTAAGAAAAATCCAGCAATGCGCAAACTCTTAACACCAATTCCTTTACGAAATAAGAGTATATGTGATGCCCTTAGAGAAAAGCTCATTGTACGAGACCGCAGTGTACATAAAATTATGAAACATACAATTTATTATCCCAATTGAAAATTGCAAATCTTTTAAGTATATGGTCCTATCTGGGAGTAAAAACTAGGATACAAATTCTCTGTATTAGCAAGAATTTCAAGACAATTAGAAGGGAAAATCCCTTTACCTGAAGTGGCACGTGAGTCATCTTGCTTCATGTTTTAACCCTTTAACACTTTTCTTACCACCGAGCCAATCACATTAAAGAAAATGGCATATGTGAATCTTGTACATTGTACATGTACAGGGTATGATTAAACTTCTCTGAGTCCTCCACTTTCTTTAAATTACCACAAGATTTTGAAAAATGTTTCTAAAAATGGCACCAGTTTCATCGAAAATGTAAAAAGAACTTTGCTTAAAGGATAAAATTGGGCATTTGAAACAGTTGTAAAACACACACACACAGAGAAACACAAGAGCTGTGTGAAAAATTAACATTAAAAAAATAAATTTGGAGTACCAGAAACGTTATGAAGAGGAAAAATTTAGTAGTAAATGCAACATTTTTTTATGGAATTAAGTTAGTATTTTTATCTGCACGATTAAAAAAGCATGTCTATAATGCCAACTACTGACTAAAAATGGATCCATTAGTAAATTTTATATTTTCTTGCATTTCAGTGCTATTCTCTGTATAGTGACCACGACCACCTGTATACAGTGAACAACTGTCATTTTTTTGGTTGGTCACCTTTAGCAGGTACCGTTTTATGTGAATCACGCCATAGTCTGAAAGAACACAATAGTTTGATACTACAAACAATAATTTTATATTATGGTTTCATTTGGTCTCTAATGTATTAGAACGCTTGAGATTTTTTACTTGGGGTAGATAAAATGGCCCAATTTTCAATAATGACTCAGAAAAGGTTGGAAATCGAGCAACACTGGTAACTCGAGCATTTATCATTAGAAAAATGCTTTTAAAATGTGGCACATTAATGTTCAAATGTAAATATACACGTGATGTACCTGAATAATTCAAATTAATGCACATATTAATATGTAGGTCTGCTTTACAGATTACACGTAGGCTATATACATGTGTTTACATGCCCCATTTCATCAATGATGAAAACGTGAAAAAAATTGATAGGCATCTCTGCTTGGCCAACAGTCCCTTTCTTAAATTCATTTGTTTGTCCAATAGACAGTTGAAAAAAAAAAAACGTCATTTACGCACTGTGCGGTCTATCCCTGGGAAAAACTCCACCAAGTTCAAGATCCATTCATCGCTCGCAAATCCTATGCTAAAAAAGTGAATCTGCCCATCTTGAACCATTTGAGGGTGCGTTCACACGGGCAGATTTTTGTCTGCCAGATTCCCAACACCAACTGTCTGGAAGATTTGTATGGCAAACT
>JAQGCC010003711.1:0-14719 GCA_034698905.1 Xestoiulus laeticollis
GAGCAGCAGACGACGCGTAGACATTTTCTAATGGAATTTTATGTAAGTGCCCCATCTATGTAAGTTTCTAATCTATGACAGCGCTTCATCGACATCACGTGTCCAGTGGCCATACTTGACTTTTGCGGTGCTTGTTTGTTTCGACTTCTTTGAGGTCGTTTTTAACCAACTTTCAAAAGTCCTACAGACCTGAAATTTCATGTACAGTTCAGTATCCAGTGATAGTTGCCTTTTTAAAATTTTAATTGCGTTCGCTGACATTATTAAGCCCAAAAAATTCTAATTTCAAATGCAAAAAATGCATTCATTGCAAAGTCATGCGAATACGAGGCATGCACTAGCGCTTCCTAGTGTTGGTTAGCGTAAATAAAAGGTTTTAATTCTAAATTGCAAAAAAAAATGCTTTTTATCCTCATTAAATTTGGCGTGGTCAAGCAAGGATGAAACGTTAATCGAATTGCCAACTAACGTTTGTTTTCTTCTGCAAAATTAAGCTTTCCTTTTAATTTTGTGCGTAAAAAGCTATGAAATTTGCACACGTCTGCTATTATGATAACTTATTCTGGTATATAATTCTGACAGGAGCTCAAACATCAATCCGAAATTTGATTACCTCGTGACTAAAGCATTCAAAACTTTTCCTGACAAGCAGATTTTCGTTGCTATTGAAATGACAACAATGAAAAATAAATATGACAGCCTGCAATTAAAGAAGTCTGGAACATGTTAGGAAATCTAAATCATTTCCATTGTTGAGATGGGATATGAGGGACGTCTGTCAGACCCTTATATTTTCCCCAAAATGACTCCCTGTACTATATATTACAAACGTTCTAGTCTAATAACTGTAATGTAGCGGCGTTTTAGGCATTTAGGTACCAGGTACAAGTATTGCAAAAAAAAAAAAATAATAACTACATGTATACACTGTAAAGTTTAAATTTTTTTTCAACAGAATTATCTGGACAATGTCCACCATCTCTGAAATAATTTAGTTTTAAAAAACACGGTTGCTTAAACCATCTTTACCTACTTAATAAAATAATTCTCCTCTTTCTCGTTTATATTAAAATTTAGAAACAATTCAATGAAACACAAATTAAATCTCACGTTTGTAATTTAAAATAAAATTGATTTACTTTTTTCAAAATAAATGTGAAATTGAAACTAGTTTGCAAATAGAAAAACATTCCTTCGAGGGGAAAAGTATATTTAATATTTATGTCTGAAGTGATTTTTGAAGTTTTGCTATTGCAGGCAAGGGGTTGATAACCCACTTCATTAAGATGTCGCAAAGAAATGCAACAACATCCCCAATTAGCTTTATCTCGTGCAACGTTAATACTTAATTTTTTTGCGTTTTTTAAGTACATAATCAAATTTTCTAAAAATATAAGCAGCAATTAGCCGTAAAACTAGTTCAAATTTTCTAGTCCAACTACATTTATCATTACATGTATCCAATCATAGAAATAAATGTTTAATCACTAGTGCAGTACTATTCTGGACGTTATAAACCGATTATATACATGTATTACTGGAATTGGTAAAAAATTTCGAAAAGGTCCTTGATTTTAATAAAGTGGTACTGGACATAATAAGATAAGTCTGCCCAAATCATACATTCATTTAAAACAAGTGTTTGCATATTTTATTCACTAATTTGTAATGGCAGCAGCTAGGAAAAACTGATTACAGTGGTCAAGTAGGAAATGATGTGTGAATTCCATAACGTTCTTGGTTTGTGCTATTCCCTCTAATGATAAGGTACTGGATGTCCGATGCGACCCTATAGTCAAAGTTTATTTACGGTAATTACCCTCAATTTTCTCTCAAGGTCTCGGGACCTTAGGTAACCCTTGTTTAAGTTTTTCTACAAACGTCTTTAAGACCCCATCGTGCTAGAAACTGCAAAATGTCATTATTAGCGAGACATACATTAGCTGTAATTAGACCGACTGGTCTTACCTTTACGATTACGCGCCATAAACCTGACATGTGCTGTCTTATGACATCATATGACGTGGTGTTATACATTAACAATACCAATTAGGATTGAGCGAGCTTTCCTGGCATGCAGCTGTGCTATGCAAGGTTGTATTCATACAAGAAACCAAAATATCATTTTTAAACTTCACGTTTAAGAGTTATTAACGTTACAAATGAACCCATCACATTAATTTTATGATGAAATGCAACATTGTCTAATTAAAGTTTAAAAACCGATATATTTTACTTTAATTTTTAAAAAATGTCTGGAGTGACTTTTTTTTTACTAGGGTACCAATGAAATAAATTTTAAAGCATAGGGTTAATCCACCAGGGTTAGATGTTTGAAGCCTGCTATAGCAATACCATGAGATTTTCCAATAATTTCTTCAGATGTTTAAATATTATACATGTAATTCCATTCATAGACTGCATTTACAGATTGCATATGCACAGTGCTACATAATTATGAATTTCATACAGTTTATGCTGTGTACACTATAAATGCATTTCTAAGGGTAACAACAGCATTAAGCATGGAATAGCATGGCATGACCTTGAAATGCAGCTTTTCGATTAGGCAATCTGAAAACTAATCGAAACGCCGCATTTCAAGGCCATGCCATGCTCCATTTTATTCCATGCTCTACGCTGATTTTACCCTAAGCAAATATTCGTAGTTTTTAACCTTAATATTCCATAGAATTCTTATAACATTTTGAATTGTCATGTACTGCAAGAACGCATTCGATCTTTGCTAAATACAATAAGCTCCTTCACGCGAGCGCTGTTAAGCCCAAGCCGGCAACGCTTTTTTCGCGTAATTAATGTGCGCATGAACAGCGCATGCGCACATCTAATTACGCGGCAAAAGCGCTGCCGGCTTGTGCTTAACAGCGCTCACGTGAAGGAGCCTATTATAATAGGACTATAACCACTTAATTCTAAACTATGCATTATCAAATTCATTCTTGCCTATCAATATAAAATACACGTTTACATCTTTTGGAGCTAACTGCCTTAGCCTTTTTTTCTTTACTTTCATCAATTTCCCTCACCTTGAACCCTTTAACTTTTAAGCCCGGCCAAGATGTTGAATGAGGGGCTTCACTTAATCCCTCATTTCTAATTTTTGTTGAAGGCGGTTGTGAATGGCGGCGCTCCCAAAACAACCTTGGCGCCAAGCCAGAACCCCAACCCTGTTTTTCATAATTTTCATTTTGAGGGTTCGGATACAGAAAATATGCAGGGTAGGTGGCGCACCCTTCGTTTCCAAAAACAACTTGCCATCAATCAAATCATATCATAACTGTGGCGAAAACGAGCTCCTATCAAACCCATCCAACCAAGGGCCATTTGACTGCTTTGGTGGGGTTAGGAACCCGAAGGATCTCCACCCCATCGCAACCTTGGGCATGTTCACCTTTCCTATACAAACCAAATCGAGAAAAATTTCCCCCCACCCCCAAAAAATAAGTCGAAATCTGTAAACCATGAAGATGACTTTGGCAACACCTGAAAGCGATGTTGTAACACCGTCTTTGATGGTGGAAACGGTATCAGATTTATTTCCCACAAACCCGGTTTTTTGTTAGTCATAATATTCCCAGAACGTTAGGTGGTACTACTGTCAATGTGCGAATAGACCAAGGTTATCTATGCTCTAGGATTAAATTCGGACAAAGTCAGGGATAACCGTATATGGTGAGGTGATTCCATTGTCAGGTGCTTAATTAATCGTCAGAGATTACTTTTTCTTGAACCATAGCTGTTTAACTAGAAATCAGTAGGCTCCTTTACGCGAACGCTGTTAAGCACAAGCCGGCAACGCTTTTCCCGCGTAATGGATGCGCGCATGAACAGCACATGCGCACATCTAATTACACGGAAAAGTGTTGCCGGCTTGTGCTTACAGTGCTCGCGTGAAGGAGCTTATTAAGTACATTCAATGCAGAGAAATTTAGCAAGGCTAAGCTACATTAATCTTATTTTACTGAAGCTTGAGTGGGCTAGCTGACCGAGCTTGTGTTACGTATTGTGACGCCAATAATTATATGGCGCTTTATCTAAATTCGCGTAGTGGCGAAGGCTCCTCTCAGCCTCCGTCACTATACGAATTAAGCTGTATTTAACTATAAATGGGCTAAGATTCGGAACGTGAGCTCAATTAACTAGTGATTAAGCAAAAAACAGTGTGAAGCATGGACATAACATGGATAAAAGCATGGCCTGAAATGCAGCATTCCGATTGGACAATCTGGAAACCAATCGAAACGTTGCATTTCAGGCCATGCTTTTATCCATGCTATGTGACTAGGTCCATTCTTCACACTGCTTTTACCATTATGAGTATACATGTAGTTTGAATTTAAACGATGTTAATTGATTATAGGGTGTCAAGGAATTATAAAAACTTCAGAAGTTGGAAACCCCTTCTAGCATAGGTGCCAATATACAAATTAATAATGGTTATACATGTACTTGTAAATACAGCACTCGATTTTGTTAAAAAAATGTTATGTTCAGTTGAAATAGGTTCACATTTTTTGTACTCACACTGTACATGCAGTTACAAACTATGTTTTTTAATGTTTTAAACTACAGATAGCAAAAACACATAAATGTTGTTTTTCTTACACGCATGCTAAAATTTATGAATCTTTTGTTGTCATAAACAATTTTTAGAAAAACTTAACTCTATTTTTAAGTTATCGATTTAAATAAAAGTCCCTTTGAAGTATGACCCAAGTATCTGTCTTATAATCACTGTAACCCCCATCTTTTCAAGTAATTAAAATCCGTGCCTGACATCTCAATACTATAAACATGTCCCAAACTAGAAGACAATAAAATCCAATTTTTTATGAAGACCGTGTAGTATCCAACAGTAGGGGGCTGTGAATGAACCCTGTCCAAATTCTGATCTAGCACCACTGACATTTATTGGTACCTTGATAAAGCATGGCTATTGACTTTTTTTTTTTTTTTTAACCCAGGGGTGTTTTTGAAAAATCCGGGAGATTATTGGATACCCGGGGTTTGTTAGCTACGGAGACTACATTTAGCTATAGCCTTATTCTTTTGTCTTCTAACATACGTATTGATGCTAACAATATGGAAATAATGCAGATTCACATTGTCAATATTTGTGCAATTTTTTTCCCTGATGTTGACATAAGGGAAAGAAAGTTTAGAAACTCAAACATTTATTTTGGTAAGGGGAGAAAGGAGAGGTCACCATCTGCTAAACAATGTTGACCAGCATACTGATGACCCTTAAAGGTATCAAGCCGAACACCTTATAAGTAGAAAACAAAAAAAGAAACCATGCAGAAACTAAATTGCGAATAACATCAGTATTTTGAAAATTACTTAAGACATACACTTGACCGGTGCTTAAGAAACTACTTGACCGATATGTGACTGCATTGTCTCTTGATATCTATAATTAGCGGAGGGTTTACACTTGTTTTAGTAGGTTAAACCTGTGTTAAGTATAGGGAAGCATCCTTGTTTTCTGGCATACTTCACTATCAGTATGATATTATACTGTTGTCAGTCAAAAAATTCAGATTTATCAGAGTAGTATAACAACTAATTTACACTGATATTGGTATGAAGTATACTGACATCAGTTAAACATTGCCTACTCATGTCACTATGTTGTACTGACACTAGTATAACTAACCAATATTAGTATGCCTTTACTGATGTAAGTATACTGATATTGGTATGGATTATACTGGCATCTGTCAAATATTGCCTACTGATGTCACTATAATGTTCTGATACCAGTATAGCTCAGACTGTTATCAGTTTGTGCATACTAATATCACTATAGAATTTACTGATATCAGTATACAGTGTATTTACATGTATTTCGACCAGGGATCAATCTTGTTTAGGATGTACAGTGTATATAGTATAAACCTGGGATAAACGTGATCACATTAAGCGGAGTCTAATAGTACATGATTTTATCCAAATCTGAAGTCATCTGAAGTACATGTATAAGATAAATCCATTCCGTGATTACAATCTTGCAAAGTCTTACAACATCAGTATTCCCATGTTTACCTACATGTAAATTAATACTGGTTTTACTTTTATTTTTGTAGTACCTTTGCTCGTTTTTGATCAATCAAACGGGCTCGGCATTGTATTATTGGGCTTTAGGAAGCGTGGGTAAGTACTATCTTTCCAAATTGATCTGGCTATCGTTTTGCCATATTAATACTTACTTTAATTGGATGTGCGTGCACTGTTCGTACATACAAAACGCGTTCAATTACACCTTTCTTTTTTTTCTTTGTTCGTATTTGGTGGGTTAACAATTTTTTATGCACTCAACACCCGTGTTTTGCCCCTGACCTTGACTTTGCCTTTCACGATGATTTGCCCATAAATTTACCTGTCGGTCCACTAACCAGGTGGGTCACCTGCCGGCTAATAAGCTTCTTTAGGTGAAAAAACCAAGGGAAAAAAAAGGTTTTTGAGATTAACGGACAAAAATTCGTAGGTTTGAAGAAGATACCTGTTACCTGTTATTGCTATTCTTAAAGTGATTCATGTACAAAAATTATATCATTCCCCAAATAGGGATTTTTAGCTGCTTAGGAATGTCATTTTTTTAGCTGGATTTGACAAATGGGGTTTGACCAGGTGTTTATAAACATTGCCTAACCCTGCTAAAATGTGTCTGAAACCGAATGCAGTTACAGGTAATATCTAGTTGCCTTTCATAGAGTTAATAATACATTTTTGTCACCTTCTGCAGGTGGTCATGTATCAAAATTTTATTAAAAATGACTGTCTTCGTACAAGGTAAAATGTGATGAAGACAGACTGAAGATTTTGAATAGACGTGGTCAAAATATGGATTTCATCGTAACTGAAATAAGATTTGGATATAATTTATGTTATTACAATTAGCTGCTCGTTGCGCATGCGCACATGTAAATTAATATAAATTTATCCAAATTGGTTTTTAGCTAGGACGAAATATATTGCGTGATCACAGCTACATGTGTTATCCAAAGGAATGAAATGCTTTAAAATGATTTTATTAAGAGGGTTAAGCATACCAGAATAAGCATTTTTTTCTAAATTAGTTTTTTATTTAATTTTGGAAACTGTTAGGAACAAATGGAATGTAAGAGTACCTAGCATAAATATTCAATTATTTGTTTAAATTTTTTGTTTATGTATATATATATTCCACTTCATGGAAATATGTCTGTAAAGTTTACCAGACCCTGTACAATTATAAACTTAACAGACATATTTCCACGAAATGGAGTATACAATGTACATAAACAAAAAATTTAAACAAATAATAAAATAATTATGCTAGGTCCTCGTATATACATTCCATTTGTTAATAATAGTTATTTTTCTATTTCTAAATACATGTATAGAGAAGTTCAACTTTTCTATATTTTGCCTTCCTTGGGTTAAATTTCAGATTACGAAGGCGTAGAGTAGGCAGGTTTTCCGCAGGAATGTATCTTTGAATCAATTTTTAAATTTACATATATTATGTAGCAAAATAAAGATTAAACAATGCCTGATTCCAACTAGACAGAAATCAGCGCTATGTTCGATGCGCGCATGCGCACATCGAAAACTGGCTGCTCTCAGTAGAGGGCGCTGCTGAGAAAGAAGTTGAAACAACCAACTTTTTCTGCTGGCAGAAAATGATGCCAGCAGAATTGATTCCGTCCAGTGGGAATCAGGCATTAGTTTGCTTTAGGGAAGCAATATTTTGAAAAAAATGTTGTTGAACTTTTTAATATTACCACTGCAGGTATTTACTTCATGGGCATCTTAAAGTGTCCTCAATTAAACATTGCTCAATTCCTATTTTTTTTAAAAAGTGCATAAACAAATAAACAAAAACAAACACATGCACTCAACTAACACCTGGGGTTTTATTACTCACGAAAACAAAAACCCGAACAGAAAACTGCCATCGCCCCCTTTTTATTGGCCCACTCACACGTCACGAAGTCAGGTGAGCATATTCCAAGATGCTCCAACAAGCATCTTTTAACCGGCTTCAAAACCGGAAGTCGTAGACGAAAACGTCGCAAAAGGTCAGTTTCTTCCAAAAACCAACCTTTGAACCTACTGCAAGCTTCTGCAACGACGAAGATGACCGACATTGCTCAAAAGTTCTCGCAGCTGGGACAATTTTCCAACTTTTCTATTGTTGGTGCATTGCAACCTTGGGTTAAAGGCGTGCAGTTTGGCGTTGCAATACGTAACAGCCACAAATTTGATCGTTCCTATTAATCGACTGGTACCAATTAAACGGACTTCCCATTTAAAAAATGTACTGCGATGCATTTCTGCAAATTTGCACAAATTGATGACCTAACTATTGTACATTACAGGTATTTTCACCACGAAGGTTGAAAAATTCTATGCAATTTTGTATGGGTTATGGGGAACACCAATGAAAGCAATGGGATTGGCAGGTTTCCTTTAATCTTAACGAAAACGATAAACACACTATTACGCATGCGCATCAAGAAGTTATGCTCCTTAAAGACGTTGTGTTATCACATTAAACTATAAAGATTCAGCAGGTTTCCTATAAACTAGCTAGAAAACATTGGCAGCACTTTTTTTTTGCCAATGCGCATGCGCGAGGTTGCAAAATTCTATGCAATTTTGTATGGGTTATGGGGAACACCAATGAAAGCAATGGGATTGGCAGGTTTCCTTTAATCTTAACGAAAACGATGAGCACACTATTACGCATGCGCATCAATAAGTTATGCTCCTTAAAGACGTTGTGGTATCACATTAAACTATAAAGATTCAGCAGGTTTCCTATAATCTAGCTAGACGACATTTGCAGCACTTTTTTTTTTGCCAATGCGCATGCGCGGGGACGACGTTAATGGGTTTGTGGTTGAGGGGAGACGACAATTTCATTAGTTTATCGTGATAGCACAACGTCTAACGCATAACGACTTTTACGGCGCATAACAAATTGCTGCGCATGCGTCCTAGTGTGGATATCGTTCTCGTTAAGATTATAGGAAACCTGCGCAATCCCTCTAATAGAAGGATTAACAGGTTTCCTTTAATCTTAATGAGAACGATAAACACACTATTACACATGCGCATCAATAAGTTATACGCCGTAAAAGTCGTTATGCGTTAGACGTTGTGGTATCACGTTAAACCAGAAGGATTGACAGGTTTCCTTTAATCTAGACGACATTGGCAGCACTTATTTATTTGCCAGTGCGCATGCGTGGGGACGACGTTAAAGGGTTTGTGGTTGAGGGGAAACGACAATTTCATTAGTTTAACACCCCATGGTTCGGTCACAATGGGGAGCGCTATTCACAGGTTTCCCTGTATAACCTATACCCTGTTGATTTTCATACCCGAATTAGCATGTCTGTGTTTTGAGAATATTTGAAGGTACCACAGTTTAAGTATACAACAAGTTTAACTTAACAGTTTCCACCATTGTAGGTCCAGACTTTACAACCTCTGATATTGTTGTTAATTACAAATAATCATAAATGAAATGTGCGGGACATTTGGAGCTCGAGGCAATTGTCCTCAGACTTTCATAAAATTGTTTTATGGATTTATTAAAAAAATTGTTACAAACCCGACAAGTGACCACTTCATTACCACTCTCTCCATGGCGTGTATTTTGGCCTTGGGAGGTCAACACCGTTTAGGGGCATTGGTAAGAATTAAGGGGTGAACGGTAGCGCCTCCTAGGCTTGCAACCTCGCCCCCGCAATTTAGATTCACCCTGCATGGCAACCATCCTTAATTAGGGAATCCTCGCCCGTTTCAGGGTCATTCCGGAATTAATAACGGGATGAGACTGCCTCGAACTGACCACCTTTCCGCTACACTTCCCCCACGTGGGCGGGGTCAAGAATGTGGGCGTGAGATGGCGTTCTTGTAGCAGCCTACGCACCCACTTCTATACTATTTAACACACACACACACAAAATGCAGGGTGTGAGACCCATATCAAGGTTGTGGAGGTCAGAGGTCAGCCACCAATTGCTGTTCGAAATGCGGATTAGGTTTCGAAGGGTAGCAAATATGCCTAACGCACCTTCAATTTCGTTTGGGCAAACAATAGGTGCCACTCGTAACCCATTTTCCCTGCCTCTGCTTTAGTTAGATAATAATAATAATAATCACAGGTGATTTTGCAATCGATGATTGGACGACTCCCTAAACAATGGCAGTTAATTATTCTTGTTTTGTGAGGTTTTTTTTTATCCAAACAGTTATCTTCATCCCTATACTTGCATTTTCAGTGTTTATTGGGTTGGCCAAGGAAATTTTCACTTTTTTGCCCTTGAAATTGGTAGCCTGATGTGTTTTTTTTATAAGTTCACAGATCACTAGCCCATCGATGACCATAGCGTTATGAACGGTCAGTTGGCCAGATTTGTACATAACAAGCAGTCCACATTCGTCACATGGTAACACTAAAACCTGTTGCACAATCCATTGGGACTAAAAGTTGTGCTATTTGCAGGTTCAGCTATAGTGATAACTATATACACAGGGCCAACTGAGTTATCACTACTTTCAGGGTCATTTAACCCTTAAGGGAGATTTAACTCTTGAATATACCCAAAATCTTTTTTGTAAAATATACTAAAAATTGTCATTAAATAAATGTTTTGTTTGAATTGGTTTATATAATTGTCGAGGAACTAGCATAAATATTTTATTATTTGTTTAATTTTTTTTGTTTATGAAGAGTTTACCAGACCCTCTACAATTATAAACATTACAGATATATTTCCATTAAATGGAATATACATGTACATATACATGTCCAATTGTACATAAGCAAATAATAGAATATTTATGCTAGGTCCTCGTACATTCCATTTGTTCCTAACAGTTTACAAAATTAAATTAAAAAAATAATTTAGAAAAGTATAGGCTTATTCTGGTATGCAACCCTCTTAACATTAAAAGATCAAAACCTTCGGAATTTGATCATTTATGGGTGTTACATTCGCCAAATGTTATCTTTGGCCTTATTAAATAATTGTACTAGTTATGCAGTTTAGGCAGGGTTCACAAAAGTGTTGAGACTGATTCCTTATTTTAAAAAATGAAGGTGTGATCTTAAAAAAACACCTGAAAAATGCACCTCACCCATTTAATTGTACAGCTTATAGTTTGGCCAACCCATTACAAAGTAAATATGTAAAATCTTGCAGAATGCACTAAATCATAGTTTTTTTTTAAACTTTTTTTTGCAGATTTGACCATGGCTGTGATTTTCACCAATTCCTTGACTTTCATTTTCACCACAATTGCAGGTCAATTCCTCGGTGAAAAAATCGGCAGCAAATGTAAGTAGGTCACATGTGATAAGTTATCGAGATGCAACTAGTTCATATTTTATAGCCTACATATGTTTAACATGGATTTTATGAATGTTGAGCTTGGTGGCCTCGTTGGTTTATAAAGACAACAAAGTCGGCCTAATGCTCATTAGTGCTAGGCATAGCATGGCGATGTGGACAAGAACCTATGATAATGCAACCCACAGTCAACTAATCCTAATTGTGTTAATTCAAATGTTAGATACGATGATAAGGCAGCTGATAAATTTTTATCAACTTTTCAAATACTCAATGACAGCCTTTAAATGGCTGACAGTTGTGTAGGTCGGTTATCAATGTGTTCAATATATCAGGGGTGTCAAGGTGGTAAGACTATGGGATTTCTCCTTAAATTAGAACAAGATAGAGAAAGTTGAAGATAAAATAGGAATATAAGAAAAAAATCTTCTAAAAAACAACTGTAAACTATTTCTTGTGTGGTACTAACAGTAACTCCATTTCGGTAATACATGTATTTAGAAATTAACTACCCCTGTAAGGTAGCAATCACTCAGTGCAGCAGTGATGTACAGGACAGCAAACTAGTGTTCGCAAAGTGTTGTGATGGGATAGGTCTTCACAAACGTGATGTCACCGAGGCCTCAGGGCTCAGTTGACGTCACATTTCTACAGATGCTCTAACTCGTTCTCTTCAATAGAATAAAATAAATGTCGTTATTAAAACAAGCATATACTTTATGTATACTCAGTCAACTTCTTTACATTGTTTTGTATTGATTTTTAATTTTAAACTAAGAAAGTGCCCCAGGGTACGCCCCTTCTTTTGGAATTTAAGTTTGAAAATGTGGGTGTAAGTAACTATAATAAATCAACCAATAAATCCATTGGAACCACATCAGAAATAAACCTTTAAATAATATCTAGCAATCTGATCATGATACCAAAATGAAACTTTGGGAGGTTTAAAATAATGGTACGAAATTATTTTGTGAATTTTTTCAAAACTTTAAAATAGTAACTTTTTGAAATATTAATGACGAAACCATCTTCATTCGATACTGCGACCTCCTTTCCCCTACAAGTTTTCAATTTTTATTTGCCACTACGTGGCGCTACCTACACGCGCATGCGCTGTTTTGTAATGCGGACCATTTCCATTGTCTGCTGGCTATACCCCAATATCACTTAAAATTAAGCTCGTTTTATCTATTTCAGTGACATATATCGGGATGATCATGGTCACAGCCGGGGTCACCTTATGCGTGCTGGAGAAGTCAAAGTCAGAGGTTCTGACAACATAGCCTTATAGGGGGCGCTGGTGTGTGGCCGTCTAAACTTGACCAGCACCAGTCAACCAGTTTCCACTGCTTGAGCCTTCATGGATGTGATAAAACTTGCTTCCGTATAATTTATTAAATCGTTTGTTACCAAATCTATAGGACTTATAAACACTTACTATAGTATCTTTGCTGATTGCTTTTAACGACACGACACAGTGCAATGTTACAGTCCAATAAAATTTGAACTTTTTGAACTAAAACACGATTATTTTTTATCCCTTGCAGCTTGCAAATTAGCCCCCCGTGTACATATCCACAATGTTCGCTTTGAAATCATACTCATTTAAAATTCATCGAGGATGACAAACATTAAAACAAAAACAATTTCGCTAGGAACAGGAAGGGTGTGGATCGAATAACGATGAAAAAACTGATTTGTTTTATACATGTAGGTCTACCAACCTTTGGATGATTAGAACAAAGAATAAAAATTGCTCCTTTAACCATTCATCTGTAATATGTCAACATCGTTAATCTTTCAGGATTAATAGTCCAGCTACAGAAGTATAATTTGTTTTATCCAAAATTTGCATTTAAAAAAAAATTCAATGGTATTTGTTGATTACGTACAGTAGCTGTAATTATCAAAGTTCGTGATATATAGTATACATGTGCGAGCGTACATGCACACGAATACAACTATACACGTATGTGTGTACATGCTGTACATGTGCAGAACTGTATACATCATGCACGTACATGTAACATCATGTAACTGTAAGCATCATGCATGTACATGTATATACAACTGTAAACATGCATGTACAACTGCAAAATTGTACATTTAAAGAATCAGATATTACCGTAATTAAGATGCACAAAGAAAGATGTTGCATTTTTACTGTTTTTTAACATAAAGAAAACCGAAAAAATTGCTTTGGCGTACGCACTTCACAGGTAAAATCGTGACTCTGTTCCAGGAAACCAGTGTGCAAGTCGCGTTTTGGAGGTAATACGCTATATAAAGGTAAGTTGGTTCTATAAAATCGATCCGTGCCGACTGTTAGGGTGAGCTACTTCCTGATAGTACACGCTATATGGAGGTCCCTTATTCACAGGTTTCACTGTACTGTAGTTTACGAATTCCTGTTGTCCAATTTATCAGTTCAAATTCAGTTTTTCTTTAAAAATGATGTAATTTCGTTCATTTTTTCCCATTTTCCCTTAAAATGGGGGGAAAAAATAAATAAGAATAGAGGAAGTAAGGTTTCCTATCGATTAGACAAGTTATGCAGAATAAAAGTGCTCTCTATTCGACCAAGGTCATTTCAAGGACATTTTATCAATTTGGCCACAAAATGTAAATTGCAAAAAATAGGGTGGATCCCGAATTGCAATGCAAGATGCTATTCAATTTAAACATGTTCTTATCGAGAATCACAAAAATACTAAACCGGAAGTAATGAGTCCCCAGCGTGAATGTGTTCATCTAGGGTACTTTGATTACACCAAATTACCTGTTAAATTGTGGCGTTGAATACGTATTTGATTGTGCAGAACAAATTCCCTACACGATTTATCCTTTATTGCAGAAAAAACAGGTATTTCTTCTCTCCTACATGCTAAATGACCTAGCCACTTAACCCTCGATCTACCTTTTTCATGCTAGGCATTGAATTAATCTATGATAAACGGGAACTATTTTCAGATGATAGTTCATTCACACGTCGAAATACCCTTAATACTGCAAGTTATTGTTTGTAGGGCTAAATGATAACCTCTGACCTTATTGCACGGGTTTGCATAAATCACTCCAGATTAGGATAGTTCTAAATAGTAATTCCTACCTGGCCAATGATAGACAGCATGCTGTAGATGACATTTTGACTAACTTCATTAAAAGCATGTACATGTATTCATGATGACTGAAGTAATCCAGAAGGTGATCCTAAAATCCATTTATAACAAAATTATTTCAGCAATCCATTGACTCAGGTGATCTTCCTCATGTTTGGAAGTCAGCAAACATTTGCCCAATTTTTAAGGCCGGATGTTCCAAGAATCCAAGCAACTATCGACCCGTGTCCC
>JAQGCC010003712.1:0-14718 GCA_034698905.1 Xestoiulus laeticollis
TGTGTTTGTGGGCAAATTTATTTGCGCATTCATGATACCGTATCATGAGGAGCTTGGTGGATACCCAGCTTTACGGTGGCAAGCTGAGGCATAATCAACACAGCAATCTGAAAATTCCCCACATTTATCGTCGCACTGACATGGCAAACTGGCAACAAATGCAATGCTGCACCGGCCTACACAAGAGTCTACAAGAAAATAAATTTCAATCAGAAGTATAATAAAGAAAGACAATTTTCGACAGTAAGTTAAGGAACTTAAGACCAAGGGTGACTGACTTATAGGGACACTAGGAGCCCACCCCAATAATATTAGAAAAATGAACAGGCAGCACCAGTGCCTTGGTTGGCGCCCTCCTGACACTATAGTTCCACCACATTCCAATTATTCTGCCAGTCCATGGTAATGACAGAATAGTTGAATAGATCCTTTTATATTTTGAAAATGCATGTAAGTTATTGCAATTTATTTAATATTTCCTGCCCATATACATACATGTATGTGCATTTATAGAAACCAATAAAGAAATTGTATTGGTTTCTATCATTCCATTGGCTTTTTATTGATTTGTATTGACTGGATCATAGACTGTATTTGCTGGATAATTGGACAACAGTTCCAACTATTAGAAAACAATAGGATTTTTGCATTATTCTATTGTCAAAAATAGATACCAATGGGCCAAATGACACTAAAAACCATAGAAATTTCTCTATTGGTTTTTTGACCAGCTAATTTTATAATCAAATTTCATATTTCAAAAATACTACAATGTATTTGCTCACCATCTTTGTTGATTATAATAGTTCCATCTGATTTGTCTGGTAGTAAAACTATGGTTACTAATGTAACAATAACAACTAATGCAATAATGATTATAGCCACAAGTATCTTTTTATTACAGGGAGATTCGCTTTCTTTAGTCTCCATATTGTGTGCCTCTGCTCAAAAATTTAATTATTTCTCAACGAAACACAACCAATTATATCATAGTTTCGTTATCAAATTGTACAGTATATATATTTTTAAATTTTGGTAACTCTTATCATGTACAACTTTCTAGTTTTATATATTTAATCTTGTTGAACTGGGGCTCTGATCTCTAATACAGTAATTGTTAATCCTAAATTCAACTCTCATTACTTTTATATTGTCAAATGTCAAAAAACCAAAATGGTAACTTATACAAACGTTGACAATTTCTTTTAAAATAATGCGCTGAAGTTATTTTTGATGACCGAAATTTATTACCATTTATGTTTCTAAACTAAGAGGAAACTATTCAAATATATCGCACTAAAATGCTTGCATAACTCTTTAATAATAAGAATTGAGCAGACACATGAATCAACAAAGTCAATTATTACTAAAAAATTGAACAGATTAAGCATAAAGAAAAATATTCTACATGTATATAATATTCCAAATATGTTAAATTTCCTCATTTAGCTGGTTCTCAATATTTTTATTATTTGTTTTACATTCTTGCCTTTTTTACAAATATATTCCTTTCTGCTTTGATAGCTACATGAATACCTATATTGTAAACATATTCAAGTATAAGAATCCAATTGATTTTTTTTGAACAATGGAAAAGCTAATACTCAATAAAAATATTTATTTATCATAGTTAACCCAATTGGGTTATACACTTAAAAAAATACAACAGTTTTATGTAGGCTAAAATGAAAATTATTTAATTGTTTTAATACATTCTTATATCGATTTCCGGGCATTGTGTACATAGTACAATTCTATATAATCGGATAGCTGCTACCAACAAAGATCGATCCATTGTATTCCATGGTATAGGTTTGGACCTTGATTTCATTGCCATTTATGTTCAATGTGCAATTATTAGAGTCTGGGCGTGAATAAAAGCATAACGTATAAATAGACAAGTCAAATGCAGGACCAGTGCCGATGAAAAATCCACCAGTAGGTTTGCAGTAATTAATGTCCCATTTGAATGCACTGCTGATCAAGTATGTCTGAAATAATCAAGTAATAAATTTAAAAAAGATGTATCGTTTTTCATTAGATATGTGTATAAAATTAAACAAACAACAACGGGTTTTTCTTACAAATAAAAAACCCAGAAAACAATCAAAAAAAATTCTCTGGGTATATACACCATGTACAGTATATACTAGTACAATTAAGTATCTCATATGATACGGGGGTCAGTTGATATCTGCAAATTAATAAAAACCTCAGTAGGAATTTACACTCGGCTGGAACCTGCCGAGTGTCAAATGCTCAAATACCAACCTCATCCTCACGTGCGATATATACTTAAATATACCAACTATAGTCTTAAATTCTTTTTTGCGAAAATTATCTTCCATACTCCATAGTACATGTACATTATATGAATTAGCAAAATGTCTATGCAACTATAGCTTACTCCGCCAAAGTCCAAGAAGTGAAAATATCCGAGGTAATCCACACTGTTGTTGTTTTCCAATAATGCGAAACGCATCCAGTTGTGTAAACCGCTGACTAAATGTTTTTTTTCCTTGGTTTCACCCACCAAGACGTGTTCACCACCGCTGGAACTAAGGGCCCCTGAGCGTTCATATAAGTCGTACCAAATGTGTTTTAGGGTAACCTGGAATTCAGTGGCGTCGCTGGATACCATTCCTGGAATGCAAAATAAATAATTTATGGAATGGTATAATTGAAATCAGTGACAATATATGACACTTTTCTTCATAAAAGGTCTTAGACTTAGGTCTTGGTCAAAAATGTTTTGTACTGAGAGTAACACTATGCCTACTTTTCTTCAGTAAGGTCTTAGAAAATTAACATACAGGGTGTACCGAAAGTCAACAGGCAAATTTGCAGGGTTTGTAGCTGGTGATATGTGGAGTATAAATGCCCATAGAACATGTGTGCGTAAATGTCTCCTTGGCATAAAAAAGTGTATTTTTCTGTTTTACCCCATGCCTTTGCATTGCACTGAAGTAATGCAGGGAAGCATTTGCGTCTACATGCTTTTTGGGCATTCATACTCCATATACATGTACCACCAGCTACAAACCCTGTAAAAATCGTCTTAGCATTGTAATTTGGGAATTATTTACATATGGAAAAACTTGCAGTATTTACGTGGCTTCACCTTGTTGTATTCCTATATACATTACCTCGGTGCAATGCAAAGGCATGGGGGTATAACAGAAAAATACACTTTTTATAGCAAAGAGACATTTACGCTCACATGTACTATGGGCATTTATAATCCACATTCCACCACTTACATACTGTAAAAAATACTGTAAAAATACACTACTGTAAATTTGTCTGCGCATTTCGGTACACCCTGTATAAAACTGCAAAAAAGTGTCAGTCTAATTGTTAAGGTCCCATTTTACTTTAAATGAGGATATGACTTGATAATTCGCTGTTACCATTGACGAATGCATATCAGTTGTTTCTATGAATAATAGGATGGATATACTCAGTTATCTTTTCGTGTCATGACAATTTTGTTATCTTGGGTATTGTAGAATAAATCAAATTTACATCTGGCCACTTTTTTGGATTATCATATATGTATTGCGAATATTAGACTAATTTATTCTTATTTGTTTTCTTTGTTCTTATTCATTTTGCTAAAAGTGTCTTAAGGCATCGGACTAATAAGCTTACACTTTTTTTTGCAATTATGTTTTTTTTATTATTTTGTTAGACCAGACCCTTTCCCTACTGTTACATCATGCATATAATTACCATAAACCCTCTGACCTACGATCTATCCAAACTTACCTTTTAATGCTAAAAACTTGTGGGTCAACTTTAATGCAGGGCTTTTCATGGCCTCTGTCAGAAAGTCGTCTATTTCCATCCATTCATTGGCAGACAATTCTTCTGGAATAGAGTCGTCCCGAATGTAGTTGTCGAATAGAGCAGTCAATTTAACATAAATAGGAGATGTATAGATTTCAGGAGGAATTTCATTGAATAACCTGAAAAATATTGAAATTTCAGTCGATATGTTACAATTTCATTTTTAATTTCTGGCTTATAGAAAAGTCGTACTTTTTTGAGGCCTTGTCAACGGTGCAAACTTTACGTAATTCTGATAACTGTCCTTCCATGCTTAAGTTAACTTTTACTTTATCTGCATCAGCATCCCAAATCTTCTGACTTAGAAGAGCAATTTCTTCATCTGTAATATTTTCCGAAACTGAAATGTAGAAATACATGAACTATTAAACTATACAAATTTAAAAATGTATCTTTATTATTGAATTATTGTTTTCCAAATTTTTACTTTTTTCAGTTTTAGTTAAACGGCTTCATTATTTTTTATAAAATTTTTTTTTTAAATGTTTCCTTAATTTCTTGCAAATTTATCCCGTATGAAACCGCTTAATTAATTAATTAATTACTATATTCTGTAAGATTTTTTTAAGTCAAAACATTTAACAATTATATGTAAATCACGATCTGATTTCTTAGGTCCCTGCATGCAAGATATATAAGCGAATTCCACTGTAAATCCATAGAATCAATTCTATTAGAATTGATTCTATGAATTTTCTATCTAATGAGATGAGGGCAGCAATAGAATTGATTTTATTGCTATCGATTTCTATGGATAATATGCGATTAATTCCATGAAATTTCACCTATAATACTTTTCTAATTTTGAGACTTAATCTAAAAAAACAAAACATGGATTTTCATATATATCTGCCTTTACGAAATGGATGTTGTTTAAATACAATACAATAATATCTAAGGTGTTAATATGACCTAGTTTCGTTTGTTTAAGAGGTAAAATGTTTTGTTTTTAATCATTGATAACTCGATTTGGTATCATATTTTCAAATAACTAGTTAATGTGTTTAGATACCACGTCTTCATTAATCTTAATTTCAAATTCAATTCAATTATTAGTGAAGCGAAATTCAAAGCTTGACCGGAAAAAGCAAACTTTCAAGCGTAATTAATAAAGCAAATATAATTAAAGCTCTTCTATTTTGAAAGAATTTAGCTGATGGTTAAGTACCAAGCAAAAAAAAAATTTTTTTTCATAAGCATTGCAAAAATTCTACTAATACAAAGCATGGCTACCACATAAGCAAGATATTTATTATTCATTCTTTTAATTCTCTAAAGATTTAATTGTCCGCAAATTCAGCTCTATAATAAGTTTGAATTGGAATGAATTTTGTAATTACAGTGGATTTCAGGTAGTACAGATTGGGGATAACTATTTTCCAAATTATGCGGTAGTCCCAATTAGGGGTTTATGAAGAAGCGACGTCCCAATAAACCTGAATCAAATATTTTATTAATACTATAAGTATGTACATGTACTATTTACTTTTAGGCAAATCATCACCTGTTTTATTGGTACACATTATGGAATAATCTGGGCAGCAAGTCGAAGTTGTGTAACAATCGGTATTACATTGACACCATTTTCTGGAATCATAAGCAGCTCCACAGCGAAATATGCAGGATGCTATATTTTGTAATCAATAAATATTTGTCATTTCAGTTTCATAACATTTGGATTTTCATAATTATATTTTCAATTAAACCACAAATTACAATTACATGGCGAAACACGATTTCTACAATAACAGATTTAACTAACCAGACCTATTTAACTAAAATCGGCCATATATTTTGCAAATGTGTTATTCAACAAAATGATTTTTAAAAAAAAGTACATTTTATAATTAATGCCCATACTTTATTATCCAAATCCAATTGCTAATTTTTATAATCAAAAATTGTAGTTAAAAATGCTTTTTTCTCAACAAAAAAATATAATGTATTTGCTTACCATCTTTGTTGATATAGATGGTACCAGATGTATGATCTGGTAGTAATGCTATGGTTACAAAAGTGATTATGACAACTAATGAAATGACGGCTATGGCCACAAGTAGCCACTTATTATAGCGACTCTCACTTGCTTCAGCCTCCATAATGTGATATAACTTAAAATTTTAATTATTTCTTAGCAAAACCGAACCAATCATAGAATAGTTGTTATCAAGTTATTTTTTTTTTAATTTCCGGGTATTGCTTATCAGTTAACATTTTCAATTTTTATATTTGATCTATTTCTGTAGGATAAGATCGGATAATGTAGGTTTGTTCACGAATTCTACCTTGATTTAGACATAATACAATTAGGACTAATTTACTGAAGCTCCAAGCAGACATTTTTCCAACAAGACACATCAGAAGCACTTCTGATGTGTCGTGTTGGGTACGTGCATATATAGACACTCCTAGTAAATGCAAGATTCCAAATTACTCGTGTAAGGGCCTCCTTCTTTATTTTAAAATTTTTCCCCTAAGAAATTTTAGGAAGGGGAGTGAACATTACACGAAACATCATGTAAGCATTGCATAAAAATCTCCACTTTGGTGTAGCTAAATTATTAAATCTTGACTGAATAAATAACTGTTTTTCCTGTAAAATGTCCGGAGGGGGACCTTACACAAGTAAATATTAGGCTTGTTTCTTTGGCCTGTTCAGTTAGCACAGCAGGTAAATGTGTTTCTTTGGCCTGCACCGATTCTTTTTCTTTGGCACATGAAATAGATAACTAGTTCAAACCAGAGCACGAAAAACCTGCACCAAAATTTTTGCAGAGTAAAGTCAGTGCAGCACTGAAATTTTAAGATCGTCTGCTTCACTATGGTATGCTATTGTACCAATAATTATATAATACACTGAAGATAGCTGTAATAAATCAATTTTCCTTATTTTACTGTTGCTTAAAATTAAGAGCAATTTTTGAAAATATTTCACACTAAAAATGCTTGCATTATACCTAAAAGAGAAGAACAGACATACACGAATTATCAAAGTTATTTATTTCTAAAAAAACTCACAAAGCATAAAAAAAAAACTACATGTTATTTGTTTAATATTCTAAATGTTTATTTTACTTCAGATTTTTCCTTCCAACAATTTGCTCATTTAGGTGGTTCTGAGCATTTTGGCTTGGCGTTTTTCTTCTAATTCTAGCTTTTGTTGTTCCAAAACTTTATTCCTTTCTATTTGGAAAGCTGCTAAATCCTCTTTATCGATTTTGTCAACAATCTTGATGCCAATGGTACGTGCTACACCAATCAACATTTTGCAGATTGTTTCCAACGACATGCATTCCATTGGTGGATCTTGGCTTTTGATTTTTGCAATCTCGTATATGTGTTTCAAAGTGATTATTCCAGCTATTTCACCACCTGTAATAAGACTATTTGTTATTATGTGTTTACAACGTTATTATCGGTGCTTATATCAAGTTTATGCACTATGCACTTTTCATTGCTCCCTTGGCTAATCCAGCAGCTTGCTTCAAAAAATACATAGATGGGGGTTGATGAATTACCAATTCAAAACTTCTATCCGGCTGAAAACAAAAAACATGCAGCAAATTCATCCAAAATGTCATTATTTTTTAAACGACTGAGCTAAAGTTTGAGTATATGTAATTTTTTTCGGTCTTGCTGCTCATTCTTTCTGGTCATGCAAAAATGATGACAAAATATTACGTGTTGACCAAAAATGAAAAAGACACAAACAATTCATGTGTACATGTATACATGCAAGTAGCATACCCGAACTGTGATCCTGCAAGGCAATGGAATCCCTTCCTGAATATCTTTGGTTCTTTCGTTGAATTCTTTACAAAACTGGCTAATATTGATACCTCTCTAGACGAGGAATGAAACAACGTGTTGAATAATTTTTCAATGATTTAATTAACATATAAAGGGAATTTTTTGATAGCTACCTGTCCAAGCATGGGTCCTAGGGGAGGCCCTGCCATGGCCATTCCTGCTGGAACATCTGTAGTCATATAGTTGCTATGGACAACTTTTTCAGTTACCTTTTTGGCCATTCTAAGCCTGGCAGAGACTTTAGACATGATTGCAAATAATTATTAATAAAAAAAAACAAATTTTAATAAACAGCTACAGAAACCACCATTTCAAGCTTTTTCCAGTAGCAGAAAGCCCATCAAGTGCATTGTGGGAATTTTGTTTTTTGCAAACATGTCAACCTTTGAAATTGTTCTGTGGGCGTAAATGGCTTTGATGATTTAAATCTGTTTTAATTTATTGTCAAGCAGCAAATTAAAATGATGCCGTACGTGTGACATATATGTTGTAATCCGAGCATTGTAAGCTTGCTCAGCTTTATGCACGGCAAGCAGGATGGATTGTAGTGGGCCTACAGACTTGCCAACCAAGTACCAAAAATTAGCTACTGAATACTCCAAGGTGGGTGAAAGTTGTTGTTTTTCCAAATATTTTATTGATTTATGTTGTATAAGCAAATAATCCTTTGTTTTACATTGGTGATAAGGTGAGCGAATGCTGTGGATGAACTTTACGTTTGTGCTAGCTGCATCAAAAATAATTTTCATGATAGTGAAAGGGGTAAAATTCCTATTAATTTACATGCAGCTAGGCCACATGTTGCACTCCTGAGCCGGTGTTTGCATACATTACTGTGGACAATTCCAGAATTTCAAAAATGGATAATTATTTTTAAAGTTATATATAGAATGCTTTGATCCAGCACATCAATATAACACGTCAGTATAATACCAGCCAACCTAGCTGCTAGTAGATCTTGACGTCATGAGGTATCATATGCTAATAGAACAACCAATTTTATAATTCAGAATCTGATGCTGTAATTCGGGAAGGGGGTCTTGGAGAAATTGCAGATTCCCTTAGATAATATGCAATATTTTCAACAATTTAGCAATATCATGTCATTTTTTGGGCAAGGGTTCGATGGCACGTCAACAGTACTGTACTTGTTTTTCAGCAACCTGCAGCGCTGCCTAACCAACCCTATATAACCTATTCGGTACCAAATGTTTCATACCGAATAGGTTAGGGTGGGTTAAGCCTTGTTCGCACATAGCCTACACCTAAATTGTTACCTAACTTAACTAGGAGAAAAAGTGAGTTATGAGAGTTGCATTCGCATGACTCACCTAACTCTGGAAATTAGCTTGTGGTGACCCGTGCAGATGCATGTGCGTTGATTTATACACTGGCATGTGCATAAAAATTGCACATGCAAAACTTTCCATTGCAATATTTAAATACTGGACTGCATAGTCTGACATCAGTGTCAGTTGTGAGTCTCTTAACTGTTAGGGGACTCCTAACTTTACTCTCCTAGGTAAGTGAAATTTTTTTAGGAGAGTGGCGTTCGCACGTCCACTTATGTGACTCTCTCTTAGCTTTCTCTTAGTTAGGTAACAATTTAGGTGTACGTGCGAACAAGCCTTTAGGCAGCCGAAAAACAAGTACTGTCCATGTGCCAATCGCTTGCTGGATGGCTGGCTTCCCTGTTATTAACAACAATGTTGAAATTTCAGGTCAGGGCCCAAGTTTCTGTGCTGAAGAAAGCAGTTTTTGAAGAGCAATCAAAAGTTGTCGAATTAAAGGTTTGTGTCATATTGGAATCTCATGTTTTTGTCAACTCAAGTTTATTGGATTTAGTCGCATTTATGAGATCGTCTATCCTTACAGGACAGCTTGAAAGAAAGGGACCATGCCCTTCGTAAAAATGAACAAGAAATGGAAAGCTTACATTTTCGAAATCAACAGTTGGCACGTCGCGTAACAGTTCTGCAAGAAGAATTGGACACTTGGCAACAGAAACCACGAGGGAAGAATAAAGTGAGTGCATTTTTTTTTCCAACTTCCATCTCTTAATTCCAAAGAATTCATTGACGTGTTTTTTTCCCCTATAGAAAGGTGCACCAGAACCAGTTACATCTCCGTCACTGTTAACTAGCAATATACTTGGGGAAGAACTGCAGCAAAAGATTGCTGAAAATGCAAGCCTCCATCAACAAGTTAGTTTTTTAACGTACCAAACCAATTTCCTCACGGTAATAAGTGATAAATATTCAATTTAGCTTTTTTTTTAATTCTTCGAACAGATTTACGATGCTAATCAGGAGCACCAGCTAACTGTCGAAGAATTACAGCATCGATTAAATGAGCTCGAAAAGCAGTTAACGAGTCACAACCAAGAAGTCGATGAAATGAATCAGAAGAATCATAGCCTTACTGAAAAATTACAAGAAGATAAATCAAGACTTGAGGTATGGTTGTGAACCAAAGTCACTTAAATCTTAAGAGGGTTGCATACCAGAATAAGCCTTTTTTTCTTAATTATTTTTTAAATTAATTTTGGAAACTGTTAAGAACAAATAAAATGTACGAGGACCTAGTAAAATATTCTATTATTTGTTTAATTTTTTTGTTTAAATATATGTATATTAAATTTCATGGAAATATGTCCGTAAAGTTTACCAGACCCTCTACATTTATAAACTTTACGGACATATTTACATATACATAAACGAAAAATTTAAACAAATAATAAAATATTTATGCTAGGTCCTCGTACATTTCATTTGTAAATTCCTATCAGTTTCCAAAATTAATTTAAAAAATAATTTACAAAAAAAAGGCTTATTCTGGTATGCAACCCTCTTAACGGGATGCTAATACCAAGACCAAGTCCTATTGCTTCCATGTAAATTTTTTTGGATATAAAAATGTGTTCACACATAAAATTATCCCAAATTTCGATGTGCGGAGCTGATATTTTTTAAGAAGATGAAGTTTTGTATGAAAAAATGAATTTGTATATTAAATTCTACAGGTACGATTGATGTCCGTGGAAAAAGATTTGAAGGATGCTAATTTTAGGGCCGAGGTGTGGTGAGTTGCATTATTTGTAATCATGAAATTAATGTGGCGGGTTTCGCCTAGGCGACTGTAGCAGCACTGTATTAATATTTAAATGAAGAAAAAAATTGTTGTTAAATGTGTCGTTTCCATTTTTCATTTAGCAATGGACAACTTCAGAGGGTACAAATTGATTTGGGATCGAAACTAGATTCATCCACAAAAATAATCAAATCACGCTTGCCTTTCTTAGATAACAGTAATTCATCTTAATTTATTTTCTGAATTATTATTAATTAAAGAAGTTGAGGTTGTTGCTGATTTTAATACGACATTTGGCGCTTTTTGTTTAGAAATACCAATGTTAAATAGCCTTAATGTGCCACCATACAACAGACGTCTGGAGGAAATCTCACGAAATTTGGTTGTGAAAGTTTGGGAACTCCTTCCGGATATCTTGGCCGGTCTTTCCAATTTCCACACGTATTCGGAACAGCGGACTCTGCTCAGCCCCGTAGAAGAAAGCACGCATGCCGTCAGTCCTGTTAACCAGCAGGTTAGATTAAGCCCTTTGAAAACTTACCGGTCAATTTGTGATTGACCGTAAGGTCACTTCGGAAATTCATTAAGACTTTTCTTGGTAGCTGGCTCGTTATTTGCACGAAAATGCAACATACCTGCGGCAGCTGGAACAATCGTTTAAGGAATTTCAAGATGGCATTCAAGACCTTGCTGTTGTTTCTTTGGGAATGACTGATGGATTCGACGAGTTTTTAAATAAATTGCAAAGCTACGTTTTATATTTGAAGAAATTAATGCCATATCAACTGCTCAGGTTAGTACAAATCAACTATATTCACAGCAAGTAACCACATTCTGAATACCTTTTTCTACCTGTGACCATATTTTTAGGTATTTCTCACATACTGTTCCATTATTAAAATTTGTATATTTACGTATGACTAGCTATGAAGAGGAAAATAATTTGCTATCCTGCCCCCCAAGCTTGAAGTTAAGGAATGAAGCTTTATGCACCAATTGGGGGCAAATGTTGGCGGCTTTCGATAAAGTGGCAACACATTCCAAATTGCTGACCGTCGGTGCTTTGCCGACTTCTAAGCAACGTGCTTTAAAAGGTATTGCGATGGGAGTGAGCGAGTTACACAAAGCGATCAAGGAAATGTGCACGCATTACAACAGCAAACTGGCATTGGAAAAAGAACTCCCGACTGCGTCTGAGAAATTGAAAACGACCGACGAATGCGTTTTAACGTCCTTGGTTGGACTGGTGCCAAGTTTCGGAAAGGTTAGAACAATTGCATTTTAATCGTAAAAGCTCTATGGAAAGCGTCGTATTAATTACTTATTAACTTATTCTTGTTATTATTCCAGCTTTCGACTCTTCTAACTGAAAAATTGGATCACATTTTAAGCGAAAACACTCTCAGGACAAACGCTGCTTTTGCTGCCACTCAGTGTAATCCCAAACTAATGGCTGCGTATAGGCGAAGAGCAACCAATTATTTAGCAAGTTTAGATGAGGTATGGATTTTAATTCCAAATTACCAGCAAAAGTAAATATGATGGAGTCTTGATAATCCGAGTTGAATGGGACTCCCTCAGATTATCGGAATGATGTTAGGATTTTAAGAGGGTTCCAAACTAGAATTAAGCCTTTTTTTCTAAATTATTTTTTTATTTAATTTTGGAAACTGATAGGAACAAATGGAATGTTCGAGGACCTAGCATAAATATTCTATTATTTATTTTTTTTGTTTATTTTTTTGTATATTCTATTTCATGGAAATATGTCCGTAAAGTTCACCAGATCCTCTACAACTATAAACTTTACAGACATATTTCCGTGAGATGGAATATACATATACATAGACAAAAAATTTAAACAAATAATAGAATATTTATGCTAGGTCCTCTTACATTTCATTTCTTCCTAACAGTTTCCAAAATTAAATTAAAAATAATTTGGAAAAAAAGGAATATTCTGGTATGCAACCCTCTTGAAGAAATCTTAAAATAAAATCGCACTAAATTTTACATTATACCATGTATACATGAACATACATTTTAAACCATTTAAAAATAATCCTCCATCCTGAGTGGGGGAAAAAACTCGGTATTAGATTTGAATTATTGGAGCTCAGATTACCAAGATTCCACTTAAGGCTTCTCGAAGTACATCCTATGCAATTTATAAGGGCTGCTTAAAAAAATGTTGAATTTGTCTCACCTCTGTGATTATTTGCAGGAATGGCCCGATTCGGTTCCATATTCTGAAGCACTCAAAAACCGGCATACCATGCAAAATTCCACAGAAACAAGTGAAAGTTTGGCCTCTCAATTAAACAGTTTACAAGAAAAGATTGCCAAGCTTGAACAGGTTAAATACATCTCAGCATTTTCACTACTTTTCCATTGCATTCTCTACTCGCATTATTAATATTTTTTTGGATGCATTTTTAATATTTTTTACCAATTATATTTTAGTCTAAAGAGCACTGGATGCTGGAGTACCAGTTGCTGCACATGAAGCATGGAAAACTTCAAAAGGTCTGTTTTGTTCAGTCGAAATTGTTACATTACTAATGACTGTGATTTCTAAAATGATGGTTTTCTTTAATTATTACAGAGAGCCGAGGAATATGAGAAGCTGTCTAGCCAGAGTGGCTCTGAGGGGTCTCCCACTCCTACTAGAGATCAATCTGGCGTCTCAGAAAGTTTAAGTCAACTACTTACATCACCATCACGCATTACTACACTTGTATTTAAAATTCTTTATTTTTTATTGTTAACAATTAAGAAGTTCGTGATTTTAATTTGCCGACTGTTTCTCACCAGCTCGGGAAATTGGAATTAAGCGAAGCAAATATGGGAGACGCTCCTAGTAATACTAATGAGGAACTTCGCAAGTATTTTGTGGATAGAATCAACGATCTCGTAATACAGCGGCAGTCATCGGACAGCAAAGCTGTCACTTTCCACGCGGAGGTTTAAATTTTTGGTCTGCTGAATTAAAACGAATACAAGCATCGGGTAGATTCAAATTATCATTTTCTTTTATCGTAGCTATCCGCTGTACAGAAACGATTGGTTCTTGCCGAGAATTCAAAGACATCCTTACAAGATCTGCTCTCAAAAACCACTGAAAAACTTGTCAACTTGCGGGTGAGCTTTTTTTGTGTCCTAATTTTTAGATATTCAATTATCCTTTGAATGATATATATCATACCTTTGTCCTTTGAAATTATTTTTATTTATAGGAAGAACTTCACACCACCACAAACAATTATAAAGCTCAGTTAAGCACCATGAGTGAACATTTGGCAAACATGAACGACAAATTAACATCCCAAAAAGATGAAATTGATGAGCTCAAATTTAAGTTGACTACGGTTAGTGTATATTTATTTATTGTTTGTCTGCTTTACTTTAAGAAATGTGAAAAATAGGGTCTACATTTTTCTAAATTCTACTTTAGGGAAACAAGAAAACCAAAGGCAAATGATATTCAACATTGATGTGATGCAGAATGGATTTCAATTCTGTATATATTTTTGTTTATTTATTTTCACCATTATTGCTATTTTTACATTTTTTTTTGCTGTCCTATTTCTAGCCCAAGTGTAATGTTGGAAATTAATACTGCAGTATTATTAACATTATGAATTGTGATAAACATTCCTTCTCTATATACAATTAGTATCTTGTTCTAGATTTTCTAAGAATTTTTTAATGCTCAAATTAGCATAAAAATGAAAATACTTTCCGACTACAATTTTGTTTTATTTATAAATAGAACTTCAAAAAAAACTCCCAGCAATCACAGATTGAAAAAATAATTAAGGGGGAACTGAACTGCATGTTTTGCTATGGAGAAATTTTAAAACATACGTTTAAAGAAACTACTTGTTATAAAACAAAAATAAAAATTGATAAAAATGCAGTATTTTTGTAGCTACTACATGATCAAAATTTCATAATTTTCCCATTTAT